>CM053791.1:283951667-284186667 GCA_028749045.1 Cupressus sempervirens
GTCTCAAGGTTTCATAGGAAGGCGAGATATTCTAGCCAGAAGACACTTCAGTACGAGTTCTTTTCATTTTATAGATAAGAGCATGGATGGTGACAAACTTCGACCACTTGCTATTTTCAGAGCCGAGATGAAACAGCTATCCTCGCAGCGAAGGATCTCCCTGTCACACAGTATTACTGAATCAGTCTGCCGCAAAGTTTCCAATCATGATTACATTTAATGTCGTGGAAAACGCAGAGAATGAAAGACTGGATTGCTGAACACAAAATAATGGATATGACAGTTTGCTGAGAAATTGGTGACTCTCGTTGATAGTAGTGAGAAAGTTTTGATGCTGGCTATGATAGCATGCCAAGTTCGGCATCATCTTTTGCTGCATGGGCAACTCCTGTTCATTCCAATGTTCAGACAGAAAACAAATTGCACGAATCCCTAGCTACAGAAGCTAAAATCGATTAGCTAAGAACTGCAGCTGCAAATTTACATATTAGTGATGATGATGATAGAAGTCACAGAATTTTCCAACAAGAGGAGTCATCTACGAAGGGACCGACACCACAAAAGACAGCAGGATGCTTGGGATTGTCGGGCATCCAAAGAACTAGGGAATGAATGTTGTTGTGCTCGATCATATGCCACTGGTTGCAGTGTTGGATACGTTGAGAACTTCAATCTCTAATGCAAGAAGAGGACGTAGACACTATTATACACCATACACTTGGAATTCTAGAATCTTTTCATAAAAGGACAAATGCAGCAAACAAACATTCTACCAGAGAACTGAATTTAGCGCGTGCACAATGGAAATCATTGGTCTCTAATTCTCTAAGTCCTTTCATATTTGAAAACTCTGTTAAGTTCGCAGATGAATTGGAAGCACTTCTTGTTTCGGGATTAGATATTGCGACATATGATGAGCAAGTCTTGAGAAGATCTGCGACTGGTAATATTTCAAGTTGCTCCTCAGGGAAAGAGCTCTCCAGTTGAGATGCATCTGAGTCTCATGTTTCATCTCAGAATGCTTTGAATGTGAAGAATGGTACAAGTGAAGAGAGCACATTGATGAATTTGTTTGATTTGCTCGATGAAGATTGACTTCTGGAGAGGATAAGTAAAAGGGGTTTCAGAGGCCCATTTTCCAGAACCAGATTCGTGCCTTTGTATGTCAAGTACATTGCTTATGCTCTTGCTAAGAAAGGATGGAAGATTGTTGTTGTTAATCATCGGGGGCTAGGGGTACTTCTGTTATTATAGAATGTTTTTATAATGCTGGAGTAAATTCAAATGTATTGACTGCACATCAGCTTCAATCTGGTAAAGCATCTATATATTTGCTTACTCAAGAACTTGCAGATTCTGCATCTGGTGGATCTCAAATTCAACATGGAGGAGATAAATCGTCAATTTTAATGGATAGAATGGTGGAGGGTAGTTCTGCTGCTATGAAAGAAACTATGGATAGATCAGAAGTAAGATTGAAACTGGCTAAAGAAGCAAGTATTTAAATAGGGGAACACAGTGACAGTGAGTAATCGGCCTGAAGGAATCAGATTTTATAAAAGTCACGTGAAAGGTTATTAGGTCATCAAATTGAGGCCATCATGAACATTATTACAATAAACTCTATAAGGAGAATTATAAAAGTATGAAAATGCCTGTTGGAGTTATTTAAAATATTAGAATGCTTAGTGCTAGGCATGTGACCATTATATACCAAAGCTTGTGACACGTGGAAGGATTAATACGTCAAATGTCTAATTGATAGATATAAAGCGGAGAGCCTGAGAAAGTAATTATTTTAAGATTTATCTGAAATAAGACCAAAAAGACAAAGAATCGGTTATCAAGAAACTGAAGGGTCACAAAGAAAGAAGTAACCGAACAGTCAGTTCTGAAGAGGTAGAGCAACCGAAGGGTTATTGAAGAGTATTATTTATTGTAAATTCTTTTCCATAAAGGGGGTTGTTCTTCTTTTTCTGCATAGAGGGGGAGGGCATTTAATTTCTGCATTTTCATTCATGCATTAGGGATTGATATTTTGTTCTTTGTAATAGATTTGGCTGTAGATTGTAAGCAAATGTAATCAGAATATTATGTTTGTTGTGTTTAAAACAAGAAAGATTTTGTTATGAATCGGAGCATTTAGGCATCACTTTTCTGATTACTTTCAATCGGAGTATTGTTATGGTCAATTTTGAGCACTTTCTTGCATTTTTAGTCAAATGGTGAACGGGTGATAGATCGAAGTACTTTCATCTGTTCTTGTTGCAAAGATTCAGATGTTTAATCTTCATTTTAATTTCATGTCACTGCATTTTCATAACTAACAACATTCTTGCATTACCAATCTCGGGGAGTCATAGGATGTGTGAGTTCTCGAAGTTGGCTAGGCTTAACATCTAAAATCTGCCTGAGTTAGTCCTGCCTAGGATTAACTTGGTTTCTCCTCTTCCGTTCTCAGGTTAAGAACGCACCCAGTTAGATTAGGAAATAAACAAATTCATTGCATATCATTGATAAGGGAGCTGTGCCTTTCAATTCAGAGGAAATCTATCAACCTCATGATAGATTATCCAACTGTTGGCATCTAACTGTTCTTTCAGATTTGGGCATTTTGGGAGTTTATTCAAAAGAACAATCTGTTTACCAACAGCTTTACATGATTTCTTATCAAATTGTTCTTATAAATGAACATTTGTGAGATGCCCTGTTATAATTCTATCGACAATGGAAGCAAGATTTGACAAAAGAAAAATGGCTTTCATATAATGATGCTATTATTCATATTGTCAGCAAAAATCAACTTAATGGAGATGGCACCCAATATATTGCACGGCTTTCAATAGATCTGATCTATGTCCAATTTATGGATTCGAAGATCATACAAATAGGGAAAATATATGAACAAGACACGTTGTTCGTGTCTTTTACTTATGGTAAAACAGGAGTTCATGTTTTTGTCTCCAAAATATAGCCATTAAGCAGAGCAAATGGTTTTCATGTTAAGAGATGCTTAGCAAAGAAGATCAAATAACCATTAAGATAACTATTAAGCACAGCAAATTGTCTACATGTTAACAGATGTTTAACTAGCATGATAAATATGTATTTCAGTCTGTGTAACCTCTTGATTATAAGACAATAACGGCTGTAATATGGAAGTATCAACATGTATTTTTCAGTTCAGGTGAATAAACTCTTGATTCTAAAATCCTCACTTCTAAGTTCTAACAATTCACTCAGCTTTGACAATAATTCCGCATGCATACGTTAGTTTTTTTAATTATTCTTTTACTAGCATTAATTTGCCCTCATTAACATTGATTTTCTCCTCTGTTCAGAAAGGCCTTGTTTCATATATCAAAAGGTACGCTTCCAAAAATGCCAAGACTGAAGATCTATGGGCTATTCTCTCAGAAGAAGCCGGAGAACCTGTTAATGAGCTGATGAACTCTTGGACAAAGCAGAAGGGATATCCGCTGGTTATTGCAAAGCTCACCGGTGATAGTCTGAAGTTGGAGCAGGTCTGTTTGATTTGGTCGTGAACTTATTATGTTATTTGCTAATTGTTTGGTATACGAAGCCACTGGAATTTTTAACTTGTTGTGAGCTCTAAACAGCTTTAGCTTACAGCAAGTTATGTTTTCTAAGAGATTTTTGTGTTGTTATTGTTAATATTTGATAAATTGCACAGTCAAAATGATAGACAGAAACTGAAACTCTAGAATACAAGTCTGAATTCTCGCCATCTTTGTGTCATGCATAAGCAAGATTTGGGCAATTGTCTTGCTTATTGGCTTGGCAATCCTCTTCTGACTGTTTCATTACTATCTTTTGATATAGTCAATGTCTGAATCTGGCAGAAGAATTTGAATTTTATCACAGCCTAATGGAACACTTTATCAATAAATTTACAAACTTTAAATTCTCTTTGATAAAAAAAACAGCAGGAAATGTGGGGGCATTTTAGGCCATTTAAACTTCCTGGCCCACGGATACACAATCTTGTTATGCATTCTGTTAAAGATTTGTAAGCCCTAAAGATTTTCATGTATAGTCAATCTGTCTGGTTCTTTGGGCACAGCTTCAAATGCAAAAGAAGGGTGTTCAGCCTGTAAAGATTTTTCGCACCAAGGATTACTGTTTGTCCTGCTTTGGTTCTTGGGCGGTTTTCCCATTTGTAATGCATACTTTGTGCTGTCATCTCCATATTGTTACTCCTTGTTTCATTCCATCAGTCATTGAATTTCGTTATCTCGTAAAAATCCATCTTTATTAATAATAACATGATTGTTTACACAGGTAAATAATGCATTGTATATTTTATGAAGCTGAAATCTACTTTCAAGATCACACATTTTATTAGCACAACTAATCTAATATGTGTTCACATTGCTTTCACATACAGACCCAGTATCTGTCAAGTGGTGCACATGGGGATGGCCAATGGGTTGTGCCAGTCACTTTATGCTATGGTTCATATGAGGTTCGAAAGAATGCACTCTTACATGAAAAGGTTGGAGATCTCAGTCTTTCAGATTTCAAATTAACAGGGACGAGTTCTCAATCCAGTTGGATAAAGCTAAACGTTGAACAGACTGCCTTTTACCGTGTGCAATATGATGACATACTTGCAAAAAGACTAAGGTCTGCAATAACAGCAGGACAATTACATGCTGCTGATAGATTTGGTAAGAACTAACATATGTTTATGCTGCTGATAGACATTGGCACTGTTGAATTGCATTCAAACTAGCAAATTGGAAATCGATAAAAACTTGTGTCACTGATTTTTTGTCAAGAATATTATATGACACTTGTGCATTTGTGCTACTGATGTGTTGTCAGGACTGCTGGATGACACTTATGCACTATGCTCTGCCTGTAAGCAGCCATCATCAGCACTGATTTCTCTGATGGATGTTTACAGGCAAGAGTTGGATTATACCGTTCTATCATGCCTAATCGATGTAAGTATTTCTATTTTATTAGATTTACAAATGAAAACGACAAAGAAACAACAACTGAAAAAAAATAAGTTGCTTGTTTTTGCCAAGTGACGGTATTTTTTACTCATGAAATGGCAGTTCTTTCCACCAACGATATTCTACTTTGAAAGAGATTAGAAAACTAAGTCATATATTCTACTTTAAAAGAGATTAGAAAACTAAGTCATGATGATTTTCAACACAAAACAATCACAAAATGTCAGACAGCCAAAACAGATCTGACACCACATCTTAAAAACTGTAAAAACCTAAACAATGAGAACGTTTATTAATTGAATTTCAATCCAAAATCACATTCATAGTTCACTAGAATCCACTTCTCCAGCCCTACTTCTGCTGGACAAGATTCAATGGTAATGCTTACAAATTGCTAAAATCAAAAAGTAATTGAACCTTTAAGATGTCCATGTCGCCTTGTAGGTCAATGGCAATGCAGAAAAATGGCCAGATGCATGTTGCAAAATTCCTCCTCTTTAAATGTAAAGCATAAACAATTGAGATCAGGGGGACCGCCATACACAATCTTGATATTCCAGATCTTGTCAATTCATCAGAATTTTTCAATAGCTTTCTGCTAATAAGTTATTGAAAAGAAAATGAAAAAAAGAGGAAAAATTGTTTCTCGGGCCTCTGAAACCTCCCTATTTTGTATATCCCCATTATTGTTCTAAATATCTGAATAATCCTTTCTCTGTAAAGTCTAGCTTTCTTTTGTCTTTTAAACACAGAGTCACCTGTTAAAAAAGAACCATGTCCTCTTACTCTTGAGAAACCCTCTACATTAAACTGTAAACAAAGTATTCCATCTGTAGACAACACATGGTGTTTATGGTATCCTAAATGAGCGACCCTGTTTTCCTAATCAATCAAATTTCTCCTGTGGGCTGATCACCTTAACTGTTGGATTGGGCGCCTCAGTTATTTCATTTGGCACATCAATTGTCGCAATTCCCTCTGATCCAGTTCCCCCTGTAGTTGCCTCTTTATTGTGTTCCTTCATTTCTTCTGCCACTTGTTCTTCCATTTCCTTCTCTGCCCTGAGAACTGGAGCATAATAATCTGCATGACTGTCCATGCATTCCTTCAGCAAAGAAGTAACCTTGTAGCATTTTTCTACAATATCATGATTATTTGCCTCCCCTTCTTCAACACATTTCTCCCAAGCAATAAAAGCATCCCTGCATCCCCCAGATTTCATGAACAAGCAAAACCCACATTCTTCTTCTTCACCCTCTTCAACTTCATCGTGGACATTTGGGTTTTGTTCGGTTTCATCGGGGTTTAGAGTTTTTCCCTTTTCTCCCTCTCCATCATCAGGTCTTTTAGGATTCTGATCTGATTCGTTGGAATTTTCGGACTTTTTCTCTGATCCGTTAAGATTAATATTGTTTTCTTCTGAAGTTTTCTCGTCATTTTTCTCCATTTAGGTTTTAAAATCAATGATTTTGGGTTTTCTACAGCTAAACTTTCTACAATTTCGTTCTCTGCTAATGGATTTTCTGCAATATGATAATAACAAAGAAACTGAAGCTAAAACACAAAATAATTGGTTTTACTGTACTTCAACTCATTGACGAGAAGCAAGACTCAAGCCCACTTTTTTCAGTTTTCTTCGCAGGCTTCACCCTAAAATCAATACGATCTGCAAGTGAGCTTTCCTTTGACCGTGGCAAACAAAAAAGTTCTAATCGCTGCGAATTTAAACAATCAGCCGACTCTCTCCCCTTTCCTTAAACCCTAGGGGGCTGTTAAACCCACGGATCTAGTAAGAATCCTCATAAATATTGAATACATTGTTAATAGAATAAATGATTTAAATAACGTTTTTGGGGGGGTTACGATAAAGTTAATTTCTAAATTAGTTTTTATAATATTTTTTAAAATTATAATTAATTGATATTTATTTATTTATCTTGTATTGTTATATATTCATAAATACTAGTTATATTGTAAATGCTTAAAATTGTTCAACTATAAATAATAATTTGATTATGATCTAGTAGTTTAGTTCACAATCTATATGGTATGAAAAATTATTTTCTTGACCTTCAATTCTAATAAAAGTTCCTACTCAACCCTTCATAACCCTCCCTACATTTTTCATAGACTCTTCTACCTTTTGCAGATTTCTTCTAATTAAAGATGTAGGTTTTCCGCAAACCATCATATAAGAAGTTGTTGTATCTAGAATTTATTGTGTTTTCTTTTCTTTTCATCAATATTTTGGACCACACGATCCCAAAGTGTGATTTGAAATGTTGATGCAAAAATACAATATACAATCAATTTTAGAAACAACAGCTTAAGATATCTTCTAGCTAGTCAAAATTAGTATTTCAATTCTTCAATTAATGAGGTTAGCTAAGCATATCAAGGGTCATTTGGATGACATACCTTGCAAAATAAATGGCATGTATTGACAAAATGAGTGACCCGCCTTAGGAAAAATAGGTGAATTTACTAGTAAATTGGAAATCTTAGCCTTCCAACCTCATGGATTATTGTTTCTATTACTTGTTAGAGTATCATTCCTTGTATATGTTTGTCTATAAGCTATAAAAAGTACTTACATCATATATTTTGCATTTGTCTATTAGAAACAGTGTTACATAAACAACTATAAAGGTCTATTATGAAACAAAACAAAGATTGTTATCATGAATGCTAATGATACTACATTGGGGGAGTATCCTTAGCATTGGAGAGTATTGATATGTTGCATTCATGATTGTATTTGTCATTTATGTCAACATAGTATTAATTCTATTAAGACTGGAAGAATAGCAGTCAGTAAACTTATGATGCACAGAAGCTAAGGATGTTTCAGATTATGCATAGTGGAGGACATGTTCCTAAGGTTGTCTTGATGACGTGGTTAAAAGGACTAAGTTTGATTCGATGGTATATAGAAGTTACACTTGATTTACTCGAAGTAGTGCAAAAACAGAGCATTGGAAAACAAAGTTCTGATGATATATCACTATCTTTCATTTGAGATGTAATGAAGGGATGCGCAATCACACAATGATAGATAATAGTTGTATGATGACACCAACATGTGTGCAAGACATGGTTTCACACATGTGAAGTTTTGTATTGATTGTAAGCCGACAATGTTGTTGTAATTGTGAATTGATTAATTATGTTATTTTAATTAACTGGGAAAGCCTCAAGGCTGACTCAAGGAATTATTATGAAGATAAGGTATAAAGGAAAGTTGTTTTCCTTATTTGTAATGTATCTTGGATAAGAGGACCAAGTGGAATGTGAAGGATTAGTGCGCAAAGCAGGAAGGAGTAAAATGCTTATTGAATGCTTGTAAGTGATCCAAGGGATCATTTGATGCGCAGTATGAGATCTAGTTACAAGATCTAAAGGAGAAAAAGTCTGGTTAACTGGATAGAGATAGAGGAAGGAAGTATATTTCAGTTCTATTATTCTACAAGGAATAATACAGAGATCATTTGGATACTGGGTTCTTTGATCTTGACCTTGAAGTTGTTTGGGCGGTGGGTCCAACTATCTTCCACAACTCCTAACAAGGTTGGAATCTCCTAACAGGGATTCAAAGTCTCCTAACATGGACTCATGTGTACTAAATCTTGTAACAAACTCCTATCAGGGTCTATCCTCTAACAAGGAATATTTATAAATTAGTACATCATCTTGTGGGTACCATCCCCGTTGAGGTTTTCCCTTTGATCAAGGGTTTCCCTAGTTAATATATCTGGTGTTAATTGGGTATAAGTATCTTCTTGTGGTTTCATTTTATATTATTCACATGGTTAAGTTTGTTTAAGATTAATGTTTGTGATGGTAGTTGGATAACTGATTCACAACCCCCCCCCCCCCAAGTTATATCAATGGACTATATATTCTAACAATTGGTATCAGAGCATAAGGTCCTTGAAGATAAGGCTTAACAACTTTGGGAGATCATGGCAAGAAAAGACAGTCCTTAGTCAAATAGAGGAAATTTTAACATGGAAGATAGAGCTTATTGGTGAGTTATCAGATTTGTGGAGAGAACAAAGAATTGAGTTACAGATCCAGATCCGAAGAAGACAAGAAGATCAAGGAAGGTATTAATTTGCTTATGAAAAAAGAAGCAAAAGGTATCAAAAAAAATTCTTGTTGGACATCTAAAGAGCTTGGTCATTTCTCATCTATATGCCCTAAGAGAGTATGAAAAACTAGAACGAGTTTACTTTCTAATGAAGATGAAGAATTTAAATCAAGTATGGAAATATTCTTGAATGACTATGATGTTAAAGATAATTAACCTAAATTGGTTAGGGAAGAGAAAGTATTAGAAGAGATAGCTTTGGTAACTATTATTGATGATGACGAAGAAGAAGAGGATAACTCTAGAATTGTTAGACAGAATGTTGAAGTTATTTTTCAGACTAACAATGACTTGCAGAATGATGTATATGTTGAGCATAGAGAAGAACAAAGATCTAAACCTAGAGAAGAGATAAGAGTTGAGATATCAACTCCTACTTCTAGCAGAAACATGATAAAGAATCACCCTCTAGAGTAGATAATTGGGATCAAGGATAAAGGTGTGATGACAAGGAACAGAGTGAATGAGGAATTGTGTTAATTTCTCAAGTGCTGTAATGTCCCCATTTTAGCAGTTGACCAAGTGTGTGTGCATTAGCCTTGTTCTACATGGTCCCGAGGGCTAACGAAGGGTTTAATGGGATCTTGGAGTGTTTTGGCCTAGTCATTTCCAGTTTGGGCCAAAACGAAGTTGATTTACTCAGTTTCAGGCATACTTACTATTTTTAGTAAGTCGGCAGGACACAGTGCAGGTCAATTTTGGTGATTGGATTCGATACTCCTCGGTGAGAGCTTTCCGATGAGCTATCACTCGCATTATTCGGAGTTCGATTGCTAATACATTTTAATGCCTGAAGTTTTATTAAAGTAACGTCTAATTTAATTGTAAAATATTAAAGTGTTACTTTAATATTTATTTTATGGTGATGTGTACCCAAGGGAGACATAAGGGGTATTTTAATATATGTTTTATATTACACATCTTTTATCCCACATTGCCCATATGAGTTGAGCGGACCCGTGGGAATAGAATAAAAGGAAGCATCTGTGGCTTCATTAGGCAGGTTGAATATGAGAAGAAATTGGTATGTGAGTTGCAGCTCAGTTCTTGGCATTTGAGGACGTCTATCCTCTCTTGTAACATTCTAGACGTCATTCCCTTGGGGTTTGGCCTTTGGAATTCTTTGTTTTTGGCTTCATTATCAGGCAGTTTAGTTGCATTTCCGGCTACAGGCAGATTTGGTATTTTGCTCATATCTTCTTCACTACTTGTCCGACGCTTATGCCGCTTTGAGGGAATGGTATTACGAAGGTAGTGGACTGATTGAAGGACAAAGTATTGTAGCAGCAAGTTCGTAAGCATGGGCTGGAGTATTATGACAATATTGCTGAAGTAATTAGTGAGTTGATAAATCTGCCATGTATTTGGTTTTATGAATTCTGAAAATAACATTTTATTAGCAGCAGTTCATTTCCACTTTGCATATTATTGTAGTTCCTTTCTTGTTTATGTTGTATGATACCAATTCCATGCATGAAACACAACAAACAAATAAACGTTTGATTTCCGGAGTTATAAGGGGTTTTAAGAAGTTGAATGCAAACTGTTTGACATAATTCCTTTCAGCAATTTGGTTTAGTTTTTTGGGACATCCAGGGGTGCCCATTACAAGTGCAACCTAAGAGCATAGATGAGCATGTAAAGATTATCATTGGATGCAAGCTATGAAAAGAGAACCAGATCAAATTATGAAGAATGAGACCTGGGAATTAGTTCCTAGACCTAAAGATAAGAATGTGATAGGAACCAAATGGGTATTCAAAAATAAAATGAATGAGCAAGGAAAAGTGTGAAAAAAAAGGCCAGACTTGTTTGCAAAGGTTATTCACAACAAGAACGCATAGATTATGAAGAAACTTATGCACATATGACAAGAATGGAAGTAGTAAGGATGCTCTTGGCTTATGCAGTAAGCAAGAATTTCAAGGTTTATTAGATGGATGTCAAGTCAACTATTCTGAATGGAGAACTTGAAGAAGAAGTCTACATTGAGCAACCTGATGGATTCCCTCTAACAAAAGATAAAGATTTTGTATATAGGCTAAAGAAAGCACTATATGGTCTGAAGCAAGCACCTAGAACATGGTATGTAAGGTTGGACAAGTATTTGTCTAAACTTGGATTTATCAAAGGTACAACAGATGGTAATTTGTATTTGAGAAAAATTGATGATGGTTTATTTATCATTGTAATATTTGTAGATGACATAATATTTGGAGGAATGATAAAGAAAGTGATAAGTTTGCTGAAGAGATGAAAAATGAATTTGAAATACACATGATAGGAGAAATGAAGTTTTTCCTAGGATTGTAGATTGCACAAAACTAAGTATCTAAAAGACTTGTTAAAAAAATTGTTTTATAAAGTTGCAAACCTATTGGTACACTCATGATAAGTGGTCACAAGTTATCTAGTAAAGATGAAACACCTATAGTTGAGCAGAAGAAGTATAAATCTGTGATTGGAGGATTGTAATATCTAACTCACACCAGACTGGATATAGAAAATGTAGTTGAGATTATATCAAGATTTCAAGTTGATCCTAAAGAGTATCATTATGCAACAGTAAAGAGGATATTTGGATATTTGAAGGGTACATCTAATTATGAAATTTGGTATGACAGATCAAGTGATTTTACCTTGTGCACATATACTGATGCAAATTAGGCAGGAAGTATGGATAACAGAAAGAGCACCAATGGTGAAGCATTCTTTCTTGGAGGAAGATTGGTTTCTTGGTTGAACAAGAAACAAGGTTGTATTTCTCAGAGTATAGTTAAGGCAGAGTATGTTGTAGCAGCAAATAACTGTAATCAAATTATGAGGATGAAACAAATGTTGAAGGATATTGGGATTGAGTTTATAGAGTTTGTTACAATTTGCTGTGATAACACAAGTATAGTAAGTGTTGACAATTGGCTATATGTAGTGATGTAATTTTTGTCATTAATGGTAACATATGATGTACATGTAGAAAACCTCAGAAATAAAGATACTTAGCTTTTGGTACTCAGAAAATTATCTAAGTATGAAAATGGTTTACAATAGTACATTGTTTTATATGTAAAATGTTTCTAATATCGTATTATGACTAGTGAGGTTAGATGGAGACAGTATACACGTTGATATTGATGTGTATAACTTTGGACATCAATATGAATAGTATGGAAGAATGATAATTAAGATGTACAAGACATCAATATGTAAGGTAAAGGAATTGTTTTGTTTACAAAATAATTACTTGACCAATTAGGTCCGACATCCTAGATGTTTACTCTAAGCTGGAAAAGTATATTATAGTCTTAGCCAACCTAGCAACAATTTGTGAAAAGGCATCGTACTTATGCAAAGACATCTTGCAAAGTCATTTGGAAGTAATGTGCGAGTTATGTGAATTGAATGTGAAGTAATGTCATATGCAAATGTGAAGTTTTGTATCATATGCAGAAGCAATTTTATGATTTGAGATCAAGATAAGGTCATAAATTAGTTGGAAAGAAGGTACAACATCTATATACTTGAGGATTAAATACTTGTTTGGGCAATGAGCTCTTCTTGTAATTGGAAGTGCATGTTTGGGTAGTGAGCTCTTCCTGCATCCATTGTACTACAACTCCTAATAGGGTTGGAATATCCTAATAGGGATTCAAAGTCTCCTAAAGGGGACTCCTATGTACTAAATGTTTTTATAGACTCCTAACAAGGTCCATCCTCTAATAAGGAACATATATATCAATATATCTTTATGGGCATCATTCCAACCAGCGTTTTACCTTGGCCAAGGTTTTCCTATTTAACAAAATATGGTGTTATGAGTTCTATTTATGCACGATTATTATTACTATTCAACATTACTTGTTTACTTTATTATACATGGTTCAAAGTAATAAATAATATCTACTTGGCTACAAAATTTTGTATAATACTGATTCACCCCTCTCCCTCCCACCTCTTAGTATTCTCCATTTCTAACAGTATATCTAAGAATCTAGTATTTCATTCTAAGACTAACCACATATCCATTAAGTATCATATTTTGAAAGAGAAGGAAATAGAGAAGGAAATAAGATTGGAATATGTAAGTATTAAAGATTAGATTGCAGATATCTTTACAAAGCCTTTTCCTAACCATACTTTTGAGTACCTAAGAGATATGCTAGGGGTTATGCCCCTACCCACTTCATAGTAGATGATGCAAGGAGAGCATCGGTCTAGTGGTACAGAGCACTATGGTTAGACTAGATAGAATGTTGATGCTTCCTGAATCGGGGAGTATCTGGTATGTACTAAGTCATGGAGGACTCTTGGTAATTAGTATTGAACAACGTCTTTGGACACTTGAGTTGGTTGATGATCTGAGAAGTTGATTAACAATTGGTATGTAAACAATTGGTACTGTGATTGACACCTTTGACACTGATGTCAACGGGGGAGAGAATGTGCATAAAAAATATATTAAGAGAATGTACATAAGAAATGGGAAGAGAAGCACATGTTGAGATGTCAATGGGGGTGTGTTATTTCTTTAGGGAGATTTAGAAATATTCATGTAAGTGCACAAAAGAAAGTGTAAGTGTGCAAATGCAACCAAAAAGTATAAGAAGTTGTTTAATGTGAACAACTCTTGATGATCCTAAAGAAGAAGAAGATGAATAGAGAAATGTTCTAGAGAATTTTAGATTTGGTTGATGAAGAGGATTTGAGAAGATGAGAACAGTAGCAACACCAACAGACTATTGTTTGGTATTCTTGGAACTTAGATGTTTTTCATCTATGTTGCCATCAATTCATCTATGGTGCCATCAATGCCAGAGGGGGAGATTATTAGCATGAATTCTAATGATAATACATTGGGGGAGTATCCTAAGCATTGGAGAGTATTGATATGTTGCATTCATGATTGTATTTGTCACTGATGTCAAAATAACAATAATTATGTTAAGATTGGAAGAATAATAGTCAGTGTTCTTATGATGCACAAAAGTTGAGGATGTTTCAGATTATGCATAGTGGAGGACATATTCTTGAGATTGTCTTGATGATGTGGTTAAAAGGACTAAGTCTAATTCGATGGTATACAAAAGTTACACTCAATTTACTAGAAGCAGTGCAAAAATAAAGCATTGGAAAATAGAGTTTTGATGATCTATCTCTATCTTTCATCTGAGATGTAATGAAGGGATGCATAGTCACATAGTGATAGATAAAAAATTTATGATGACACCAGCATGTGCACAAGATGTGGTTTCACACATGTGAAGTTTTGTATTGACTGTAAGCCAACAATGTTGTTGTAATTGTAATTAATTAATTATATTATTTTAATTAACTAGGAAAACCTCAAGGAAGACTCAAGGAATTATTATGAAGATAAGGTATAAAGGAAAGTTGTTTTCCTTATTTGTAATGTATCTTGGATAAGAGGACCAAGTGGAATGTGAAGGATTAGTGCATAAAGTGCAAGAAGGAGCAAAATGCTTGCTGAATGCATGTAAGAGATCCAAGGGATCATTAGATGTGCAATATGAGATATGGTTACAAGATCTAAAGGAGCAGAAGCCTAGTTGACGGCATAGAGATAGAGGAAGGAAGTACATTTTAGTTATATTATTCTACAAGGAATAATATATAGATCATTTGGACAATAGGTTCTTTGATCTTAATCTTGAAGCTATTTGGGCAATGGATCTAGTTATCTTCCACAACTCCTAATAGAGTTGGAATCTCCTAACATGGACTCATATGTATTGAATGTTGTAACAGACTCCTAATAGGGTGTATTCTCTAACAAGGAATATGTATATTAGTATATCATCTTGTGGGTACCATCCCCACTGAGGTTTTCCCTCTGTTCAAGGGTTTCCCTAATTAACATATCTGGTGTTAATTGTATATGAGTATCTTGTTGTAGTTTTAGTTTACATTATTCACATGCTTGATTTTGTTAAAGGTTAATGTTTCTAATGGTAGTTGGATAATTGATTCACCCCCCCCCCCCCCCCCCAAACTAGTTATATTAGTGGACTATATATTCTAACAAAGATCGCATCTAATATTAATAGATCACACCTCTATTATGAAACAAAACAAAGATTGCATTTGATATTATTAGATCAAACCCTTTAGGTTTTGGGTGTCACCATTTCTTTATACCAACATTGTCTAGCCCAATGAGTCTTCCATACAACAAATTTCTTTGTTTGGTTGTATGAAATCACTATATGGGTGAACCACCACCTCAACCACTGGTATATTAGCACTTTGAGCACTACCACTAACATTGGTGTATTTTTTATTTGTCTCTCACTTTCATGTTGTTCATTCAGCTCCACTATAAAATTGGCAAGTGTCATGACACCCCAACAAGGATCCTGGGAAGACAACACATATAACACCTCTAAAAGACACAAGTTTTCCTTTTTGTTAACTAGAATAATGTGCATCAATACCCTTCATGTTTCAAAAATATAACTAAGTGCTTGTTTACAAACTTGAATGCAAGATTCGTATAGCCTAAGTCCTCACAAGTTCCCTAACGTTGCTACTAGAGAAACATTATCTAACCTATTTATATGCATAAGATACTCATTGGATTATGGACTTCATCTACTTCCATCTTAATGCTCTACGGAAAATGTCCCTAACTTGTTTATTTTAGTAAACATAAGTTAATAATTAACATCAATGTTCATTTCATTAGCTCATGGCATTAGTTTATATTGATTTCATAAACATCTATTATCCTTTATATCACTTTCCGTTAATCATTTAGGTAAGATACTAATAGTCATTAAGGTATTCATTATCCTAGGTACTTCATAGACCCATACTCATTTCCATGCACTAAGTAAACTTGAACCACCTATTATAATCAAGTTACTTTATGATTACATTATTTCATAACTATTCATTATTTAAAATTTTGATTACTAATCTACCATTTCACAATAATTTTCTTTGAACCTTTCATCAAGACATAATATATTATTTCCTAGTTACATTGATATATAACTATATCTAAGCTCATTTTCTTTCTTGATAGACGACATAAGAGAATAGGAGAAACATGAGAAAGTAATATAAATGAATATCTTATAACATTGATAACATGTCCAACACATAAAATAACCTTTCCCCCTTTCTTTTCACCTAGAGTTGTCCATTCACTTATACATTACATTGAAATAGGATTACATCAATATACATCATTATGCCACATGCATATGACTTCTTTCAAGATATTACAATCACATGAATACATAAAATTCTAGAACACCTCAAGATAATATAATATCTAATAAGAGGTCTTCAATTGAAAATCTAAAAAGGAGTATGTGTAAGGATTATGCATGAGACCATGATTAGCATCTCAATAAATAAAGATTAACCACCCAACCGTATGTGATCAATATGCCCACTCCCCCAAGATACAATTTAGAAACCAAGGCTTGTGCAAGATGTAACAACCAAGGCATACCTAAGGTGGTACTCATTCCTAGTTAAATGTATAAAACATAAATGACAACAAATCAAGGACGACTAGTAGTGGCACAAAACCAAGGGTAGGAATCCCCAGGCTACCTTAGTTTCATCGCATAGGCCTCTCTCTTGAGGTTATCTTAGCTATGCATCTCTGGGCCTCGACCGCCATGTACACACATGCAAAACCGATCACCTTTCTTGAGGACAAGTTTGTTCAATTGTGTCATATCATAAGACACCTTCTTCACTCTCTATAAGGAAACTTGCAATGAAAAACATAATTCTTTCAACATAACCCGTAATAGATCTTAAACAAATAAGAAATTGAAATCCACATGTAAGAGAATAGACAACATACCCACAAAAATTGTAACACAAGATATACCCTAGGAAACCCTCATTGAGGGAAAAACCCTAGCCTCCAAAAGGATCCATTACCATGTATTATTCAGCAAAAACACCATTACAATACAACCATGGAAGCCTTCAAAGCCATAGCCATTACCAAGCAATCTATGTGAACAAGCATGAATCCACACATCTCATGCCATGCTTCCAGCCTTCACAAATGCTCCCTTGGCTAACTTGTCAACCCTTGCCATGCTCAACTCTTGCCTTTTTTTTTCCTTTTTTTTTTGTCTTTTACCCTTCTCATACAACAACTACCCTTATGGCTGCTTACATAGTCGCAAGTCCCACAAAACCACCAAGTGGTATTATGTAAACCATTCTCTACCTAACCCATTAACCCCACATTTAATATTGGGCATTTAATTCTTTTACCCAATATTGAATAATCACATCAAATATTATCACATTGTTACAATATAATCATCAAGAATATCCCATGGGAAACTTTACATGTTTCATGTCCATCTAGGTGCTCTTAGGTGCAATATTATATAATAGAATAAAATAATACAACATAACAATATTATGCAATGTGTGCAGCACACATTATCTCAACAATCTCCCACTTGTTGTATACATTACATAGGGTCAATCTGTAACCACATAAATGAACAAGGAAACAATCCCTCCTAACACATCCACCATCATAGATCAAAGTACATCATGTGCTCTATCCTAGTACTTGCAACAAAATCAAAGTATCCATACTCTCCAACATGAATGATGCCACCTCCTATTATGTCACTACCACCAGACATACATAGAAGTCATCCAAAGAGAAAGTCACCCAACCTGTCACATTAAAAGATCATAAAATCTTGTACCAACTAAAATGTTAAGCACAAACACCTGATCCAAAGGTAATCACATGTATCCACAATTGTCAAAATTCATACTTGAAATAGCACCCACAACAAGTGCCAACCCATCCAACTATCCATACCTCCTAAGGTATACAAAGTGAATCTCACATCATCAAGATATCCAATCTAT
Organism: Cupressus sempervirens; assembly: GCA_028749045.1. Lineage (NCBI taxonomy): Eukaryota > Viridiplantae > Streptophyta > Pinopsida > Cupressales > Cupressaceae > Cupressus > Cupressus sempervirens. Next base: position 283,969,689 of record CM053791.1, read on the forward strand.
AACCTGTAATCACAAGTCTCAAGAGTAATGCATACCACATGTATACCAAGAAGCTCCCACTACAAAAGATAATCTAAAATTTGGAACCAATCCACTCATAACATCTCAAAGAAGTGAATCCATGTAGTATCAAGGACATCGACAATACATAAACTAATAACTTGCAAAAACAACTCTCACAACAAGTCTCCAACACTCTCCCAAGTTCTCCACAACCAACAAAGGAAAGAAATAAAGAAATAACCATGCCATCTCTACATGAACACAAACCAGTGATCACAATCTCCAACCAATCTCAAATTTAATGTAAGTGAAAACTAAACATCTAGGAAGATAACCAAGACCAGAGAGAAACTATGCAAATCATAACCTATATCATGTCCTTCTATACACACCTCTAGATGTAAACTATGCAAGTATGATCTCCTCCATATAACCCCAACAAGAAGCCACAACAACAACCAAATCATATCATATAACTAATCATGGGTATAAGCCTCTCACAAGAATATCAAACTCATAAACCATTCCTAAACCAAGGAATAACCATTCCTAATCCTAAGAATATGCCCAATATAAAACCATCTCCCAAACTCAACCAACATAACAACATATGCACAAGGATATACCCAATTCCAAACCATCTCTCAAATTAATCCTCCAAAACTAACTCATGTACCATATCTCAAGATCCATATCAATGAAAGATAAGCATAAACATAATGCACCTAAGAGAAACAATCGCCTATACCTCTCAGTAGAAAACCATCAAGTAGACCAAGAGTGGGGAATGAGAATGCTCATTAAGATAACCAAGTCTCCAACCAAGACTCATCTAAGAACAATCTTCTCTCAAGTCCATATCAAATGAATGCCCCTTGGACTTCCTGTTGAAACCACCAACTCCAACAAATACTTCTCTAATCCAAGATCAATGAGCATCACCACCATCTCTATGTATCCAAGAGCACCTATAACCAATCAATCCATGCCAACTCCAAACACAACATAGCAATATCTTGAAGTATCTAGCAATTGATCAATGTACTCAATACCAAGAAACTAAAATAATATCAATGTCAAAGTTCCAATATGGCTCATGAATATAAACATAAAAACATAATCTAAACCATCTCAACCAAAGAGATAACATGCTCCATATGAACATACTATAACATGTCACAGCTCTAAATGCATATTAAGAGTATACTATGACATAATAATGAAACCATCTTCACACCAAGGATAACATGCAAAATGAAAGCATAAACCACATCTTTACCAAGAACCTCATGAGTCCTTAAGATGAAACCATCTCCACACACCATAATGATAACAAGTGCATCCATGCAAATATCAAAGATGCTTCCACAGCAATAGGATCCAATACAAACCTCCAATGTTTACCAATACTCAATAAATATATCAATGCCAATAACTCCCACTCAACTATGTTATCGAGTTGCCCATGGCATCATAAAATTCATCTCCTACATGAAGATCCTCTAGGTCTATATACACAACCAAAGTGTTAGCACCAACTAAAACCAAGATCTCCAACCCAAGAACATACAAATCAAACTAGGAACTAATCTTGTACTACCACTTCATCACTATCACAAACTCCCACTAAACTATGCATCCATGCTATACATGACATCATGATGAAAAACCATCCTCTAATCATGAGAATCAACCAAGGCATCAAACCATCAAAGAACTCAAAGTGAACATCATGAGCTCCTCAAAAGAAACCAAATAACCAAATAATGAATATACCCATTTGAAATCTATGAATTTCCTTTAAAGATAATCAAGTAATCAAAACTCTGGGTTTGATTTAGTTTTTTTAAATAACAAATCTCCAAAAAAGGGTTTCTAGAAAACCTAGGGAAAAATGTGGCTTTTGTTTTCCCAAAATGAACTCTAAATAAAAATATCATACATAAATTAAATGTATAAATCACTCCATATAAACAAATAAAAACTAAAATAGCATCATAAAATATTTCAATCCTTATCTCATCGAGTCTGTGAAGATTCAATCAAAAAAGGAAGGAGGAGGAGGCAATGCAAGGAAGACAACTCAAACTTGAGACATATCATTCAAAACTATCTCCACTTTCAAAAATTCTCCATGAATGAAATTAAAAATCCATATAGTGATAAGTCCCTCTTTCAACTATTGGAACTCTTACAAAAGTGCCCCTATCCCAAGGAAAAGAAAACCATGATTTCTACAAGAAATATGCTCAAAAGCTCTCCCTCACATCTCATAAGTTTTTCTCCAAAATCTCTATGAAAATAACAACCAAACTCTCCTAAATGCTTCAATGAAATTTTCCCACAAAAGAAAATAATAATTGATATAAATTGATTTCCCAAAGGTTGAGAGGAAACATTAAGCAATTCCAACTAACTCTTAACTAAAGGGAATTACTAAATAACTTAATATAATTATAAACCTACAACTATATATTACACAATATAACTATAATAAATACTTTTATATTCATTCATATACGTGTGTATGATTATTGTAATATGTTTCATATAGATATAAATAATCATATCAATATCTATGTATATATATAAACTATCCACATTATTAATAATTGAAAATTAAGAATACTATATGTTGCATTATTTAATATTTAATTATTAATAATACTATACCTTAATTTAGGCAAGAGCCTACAATACAATGGTAAATTAAGAGTTGCTTATCTAGGGAGGTCTTGGGTTTGCATCTACTCAAACATAACACATAATAATAATTATTCTCAACAAAATATAATAATAAACTATTTAGGCTTTGGCCCATTGTCAATAAAGAAAAATAGTATACCTTAATTTCAAAATATTCACTATAAATAATATCCACAATCATGCAGGTAAGATCCTACAATGCACAAGTAACTTGTGAGCCTCTCATGTAGGAGGTCTTGCGTTCAAGACAACTCAAGTTTAAAATATAATAATAACTTATTTCAACAAATAATAATAATTAATCTAGGATTCAATTCATCATCAAAAAAGAAAATATCCAAAATCATGCAATTATAGTTAAGTAAAACTTTTGTGTGTGCATTTGCATGTGTGTGCACTCATATATGTCAACTACCAAACACTGTAATCTAGGATGATGAAGTAATAGATCATAACATTAATATTATTACATATTTATGCTTACTATAAGATATAACACTCATATATTATTAAATTAGATGGCTCAAATTAAATCTAATCATCCAAAGAGGCCATAAAAATCAACTTTAAAATATATTGGGATAACCACAAGATCAAACAAGGTCAACCATAGTCAATAAGGCTAGTCAAGCCAAAGCCTTGACCAAGCATGGAACCCTGAAACAAAATATCAAAAATTTTGACTGAGAACCACTCGAGGAAGGAGAGATAAATGAAATGAATAAAAAAATCACAAAACCAAATGAATACAAGAGACCATAAGGCACTATCTACAACAATGCTCAATTGGGTGAGGTGGATCTAGGTTTTTCAGCTGACAATTGACTAACAAAGCAAGACCCCCAGTGTTTCTAAATTAGATAATAGGACAAGAAGATTCATGCAGGGGCCTTAGTATTATCAATGCAACATTAACCATCAAGGATTTGAGGGCACACTCAGACACGTGTAACCAGGTGAAGTCAGCGTGTGGTACCTATAAACCTACATCATGAAACAAATATACATGTGCACGAACATTTACAAAATACAATGCAAACAATGATAAGGTTCAAGGCATTTTGTGGACCTCACTAGGAGAGTAACTATGACTTCATGCTAGCCATAAAAGCATATCATAGATAAAAGCACATATGTAGGTGTTCAATATACAAAACATTATGAATCAAATATAGAATATGGGCTAGATCAACTTCATAAACCCATCATGTACATTGGGTTCATCTCTTAATAAACATTGGCAATCAAATAGATAATCATAATCATATATATAAATAAAAATGATCAATAATCATAATGATGTGAATCAAAATCATCAGATATGGAAAACTTAGCTATTAAGGAGATCTTGAAATCATATTCATGAAAATAAGAACTTGGATGCCAACTAGAAAGCATCTAAACAAATCCTAAGATCCTTGACTATTGAAAATAATTTACCCAATAGTAATAATTGATAAGGAGAACACTAAGATAGTAGTCACATATGTCTTTCAAGTACGCAATGTCCTAAAATATCATAAAATTATAAGTAGAGGTGAACACATACAAAGAAGTAATCATAAGCATATACATGTTTATCATTATCAAAACTAGATTATAATTAGAATATAATGGATTAGATAAGCACCTTAAGAAAATTTATACATACATCAACAAAATAGTTTTAAAGTTTCAACAATATTTCTAACAATGATTTCAAATACATGCAAGTGTAGTTTTAAAGGGAGACCTCTCTTTAGATCTTATAGCCCATGTGCATCCATGGGAAACTTCTCACTTGAGCACCCTACACATGTCCCATCTTGTAGAAGCCTCTCAAACTTTTTCTTTGTTAATTTTAGAGTGACTATGACCTACAGATCAATATTATAAAAAATGAGCCTCCCTAGAGACTTATCAAGAGATCTATCCCTTCCACTAAAATATTTTAATTTCTAAACTTCAAAATGAGGCATAAAATTTCAACAAAAATGCTAGACCAAACAATATTAAAATCCTTCTTGTGACTCTAGACATAACCAAAAACTATCTCAATAATGTTGACATTAACATTTATAGAGATAAAAAAAATATTTTGAATACCTCTTTAGCAAAAAAAAATTTAAGAATAGATGGTTCATGCTTTCTATTGTTATATAGAAGGTACATGTATTGTGCAAATCAACATGTTTGAAATGTATTATTTCAACACAAATCATATTTTCTTTAAAATGTGTTATTTCAACATATATTCACCATTAGGCTTCTTGATAGATAATTTATGAAAATACCTTCATTAACATTTTAAAAAGAGTAAATAAGATTTAAAATAATTGAAAATTCCTTCATTAACATTTAAAAAAGAGTAAATATTCTTAGCCTTAACACAATGGAGAGGTGGCCCATCAAGCCATTTATAGGAGGTAAGTCTATTGATATCAATTTCACATTGTTTGGGAAGGGACAAGGAGTTAAATTCCTTACTAAGTAGTGAATCAATTCTCCACTAAACTTATGGAATGTCAAACTTCAATAGTTTTATTCCCAACTCATTAGATGCTTATCTTTGATAATTTCCATGAGCCTTTTGATTCTCCTCATTGCTTGTGATTTTGATGAATGAGCTTGTAACATCGGCAATGACCTGTCTCTATGCTACAAGTTCCACCATTAGGCTTTCACCACAATTTTTGTTCCATTTTCAAAAGGAAAGGTATTATTTGTTCCATTTTCTAAACTTCTTGGTAATATTATTTTTTATCCAATATGGTATTTCCTTTGAGTATAGGCATAGAGAAAAGGGAATTCCCAAGTATATGACTTGGTACTTCGGTCCCCCCACTCTAAAGAGTACTAGCAAAATAGGGAGTAGGTTTATGTTCCTAGGCCTAACATTATAGATTTGGGGAGAGAAGTTTTACTATCAAACACCTCACAAAATATATCCTTCTTATCCATTAGAGAACCTGAATTATGTTTGTTGAATTTAATTAGTATGATAGTCTTAGATCTAAAAATTGACTCCATTGGGTTAGGTAACTCATTGCACTACTAGTGATAGGGAGTTACCCCTTAGGAGATAGTTAGGAGATAGTATAGCACATATGTTGCTATAACAAATAATTTGGGGGCTAATGGGCACCCCTCTCTAATGAATTTGGATGGATCAAAGCACCATGATTTGCAGCTATATACCTCCACCCTATAACTTGCATCATTCATTGAATTTTTTTTCCAATTGATAGAAACATCTAGGAAACCCAAAACTCTCCAAAATCATGAATATGAAACTACTCTATTATGTCAAACACTTTCTCATAGTCAATAAGTAGCAAGCTCAAGTTTTGATTGGAGTGCTTAGCCCAACTTATGGCTTCCCAACATGTGAGGAGGCTTTTCAATATGTATCTACCTTAAACAAAATCATTTTGGCTAGGGTTGATCACTTTAGGTAAGATATCCTCCAATCTTTTTACCATGACCTTAGCAAAAATATTGTAAGAAACATTTAGTAATTAATTGTTCTTCAATTCTTAATAAGGGAATTATCCTCATCCTTGGGAATTAGTTTTATGAGACCACTATTTATATCTATTCCTAATGACCCCTGTAGGATGGATTCTCTATAAATTGTTCAAGTTATTCTCCAATCCATTCAATTTTGTTCTTATAGAGCTCTATAGTCAACTCATTTGGTCTTGGAACCTCGTCATTGCTCAAGGAGTATGACATTGTTAATTTCTTCCACGGTAATTAGTTTATCCATATTGGCATCCTCCTTGCTAACTTTATTTGGAATAATGCTACCAATTTTGCACCTAGCCCTCTCCTCGTTCAACCCCTATTCTTCTAACGTAAATAATTTACTACAAAATTGGGAAAAAAACTTTTAGAATCCTAGTTTGATTCAAGAGGTTGTCTCATCCTTTCCAAATATTCTAAATCCTTGACCTTTTTTATTTTAAGCAAATAAAAGAACTTGGAACCTTTGTCCTTGTGATTTAACTAATTCACCCTAGCTCTTGTTGTAGTCCCTTGGATTTTCTCATTTTGTTTTCTCCTTGTGGAGTCTCTTTCCTGTATGAGAATGTCATTATCAATCTAATTAAATGGGTCTTTGTGTAAGGAATATTCATCCATTTTCAACATGAAATACATCTTGTTTCCTCCCTCCTAACATCTTTAGCCTTCTTTATCCGCACAACTTGAAATAACACCTTCCAACTTCTAGTATTTTGTGTTCACTTTTCAATAGCACCATATTGCCTGAGCATCCATTTATTGAACTATCTTATAATGCCAATTGTATTTCATCACATCCTCATCTTTTACAATATTAATATTGATTGTAGAAACATCTCTCCTATTCTGAGAGGTTGGGAGTTCAACATTGTGATAGATCTCATCCAAAATAGGGTCATGATCAAATAAGATGCATGGGATGACCACAGCACTAGATCTAGCTATATCCTTCTTAAGTAGGAGGATTTCCTTATTGACATAACACATGTAGAATATGTTGTATTTTCTTTTGGTTCCCTATTGAAAACCAAATCATATGTACCAAACATCATAGCTCCCATGCTTATTACCTTCTGAGGGGTCAAAAAGTATGTTTTTTCCTCAACATTATACACTAATAGAATGTATCCCATCCTATCCATTCAATCTTGTTACCTACAACTTTATTATGAGAACTCTCAATCATGTTAAAGTTCCCACTTAGTATAGAAGAAACTTCCTCAATTTGAAGATTCACTTTCACAACCTTATCCTCTCCCTATGATAAACGGTTGTGTATATAGAGAAAACACATACCCCCATCTCCTTTATTTTTAGAATGATCCAAACCAACCTATTACAAGGAGAGAAACCCCATCTATCAACAAACTTACTTCACTTGGCTCTCACCAAAATAGTTGCTCCACATTTTCCTTTTTTGTGTTAGGTGGTATAACAAGGTGTGTCCCTCCAAGTGCACTTTGAATTGATATCTAGATTAAAATGTACAACCTTAACCTCCTACACATGATGATATCAATCTCCTTGTTCTTCTTTAAAAAAAATCTTACCACATATTTTTTGTCTAGGTACTCAAGCCCACTTACATTTCAGGATGCACAATATAATTTCATAAATAATCAAGGACTGATGTCAATGGAAGCCCCAAATCTCTCGTAGCATTTGGTCAATTGACCCTTGGGAGCCTTAGTCTCATGTCTATTGGTGGCTAACCTAGAGGGTCTATCTCTTTCCTCTTAATTTTAAATATAAACGTTTGTTCAACTCTTGGGGGATCATTGAGCTTCTTGGTCGTGGCTTCCTTTTTAGACTTTACCTCCTTCTTATTCTTGGTTTTCTTTTTAGCTTTCCTAACATCAAGCTCCTTCATTTCCTCCTCAATAATATTATCGTCACGATTGCCAACATACAAAATTATAGCCCAATTCTCCCATTTTTCTCTTGCAACTCATATAAGTTAGAAAAAAAAAAACATATCCTTCACTATGCTCTATCAAGTCATTCCTATATTCATCTTCTCCTTTAATGAGAAGCAAATTTCCCTATATGGTAGGGTCTACATTATCAAAAAAGGCCTAGCAAGACTTGAAGAGGGGTTGACAACATGGATAAAAAGTAAAGAGTAATTAGAGAGGCAATCATTAGAACTCAACTTATAATCCCTTTTAATTAAATCAATGGCCTCATCAACATTTGTCACCTTAGGGAAGTCATTAGGGGCATCCCTACCTCCATCCCATCTCGTAGACTCATGTAGAACTTTGTAGGTACCAAAAATCCTATCATTCATTGCCTTATCCTTCTCCTTAAAAAGGGTGAAGTCATTGGGTAACAAATCCAATAGATTTTTTCTTCTTCTTAACCCTTATTTAATTCCAAGACCAATATTGCTAGTAGCTTACAACTATTTGAACTTTTCAACTAAAAAATGTTCAACATTCAATTTTTTGTGCTTAGTGAGTTTGTCAGTGATAAATTCTCCTTGTTCATTAGGGAGCTTGTCACAAGTTGAGGTGGAAACATGGAAGGAAATATTAATATCCACACTTTAGGGGCAATTTTCCTTTCTAAGGGCTTCTTTGAGGGCATTCCATTTATCAATTATAAGTCCTTTGTGGGGGCTTCTATTTGATAGGTCCAAGACTCTCATCCATGGTAGGCTTGACAAGAGAACCAAAATTGGTCCCAACCAAGGGATAATTGGATTCTTCTTACTTTGTACAATGGAGAGTTTTCCCTTGGTATTAGGGTTTGTAGAGCTACTCATGTTTTAAGTAGAGGGCAATTGTGCTTGAAACAGTCTTCTCTCTTACACAAATAAACATGCATTTATTCTACCCAAAAACTTAATGGGTTACATCGCATTTTCCTTTACTAATTCAATCTTCAATTCTTCTAGAAGGTCAAGGCCAAGGTTGATATAAATTAGTAAACTTGCATTCATATGGGGAAGGAATGATGGTGATCCGTCCATCTTAATCACAGTACCAACAACTTCCATGGTCTGGGGAGCCAAATTCCATAAGTAGGGGGGATATTTTGAATCGTAAACCATCTTACAAGGCACAATAGTGCTAGTACTTCATCTTCTCATTGGCTCTCACTGGTTGCACTTGTGTGCATGAGTTCTGGTGGACATGAAATTTTCATCAAATATGAAAAAGTCAAAGTCAGAATTGGAATTGCAATTCCAATAACACCTATTTTGGTGGAGTTTTCAATTCTCATTTTGGGGCCAAATTGGAAATACCAACTCTAATTCCCAAATTCGATTCAACAAAGTAAAGTAAAAATTAAAAATAAATTCCTATTCCCAATTCCTATTCCAGTTGAATTCCAACAAACAATTAGGACCTTAAGGGCCCATTGGTAGCAAGACTTAGGCTAGAATAGGTATTTATAAATTCTTCAAATTTCAAATCCTCAATTTAGGTGCACCAAATTAGATTTGAGAATAGGAATGTGTATTCCAATTTTGGCCCAAAAAAATGAGCATTTGCAATTCCACAAAAATAGGTGGAATTGAAATAACCAATTCCTATTCCAATTTTGACTTTTTCATATTTGATGAAAATTTTAGATCTAGAGAGGTAGAGAAGAAATGAGAGTTATACACAAATAGTAAAGAAAGATTTAGCAACGACACAATTCTGCCCTCCTAGCTACACAATCAACTTTGCAGTTCGATGTGCACTATCCTTAATGAGTGAAAGAATAGATGTCATTGCATCTACCTTATCAAATAGGCTTCCAGTATGAAGCCTTGCAATTTTCTCCCAATTAAACCCTAACATGGGATCATTTGTCACAATAGGCAATAGCCTTATCTGTCATCGATCATCATCTTCATCATTTGCAAAGACATTCTAGAGACAGATAACATACCCAATTGAATTGTCCAGTAAAATTCCAATCTTCTTAAGCACCGCTATGCATGTAATTGTGAAGAGCCTCTTCTACATGCTTTTTCTGACATTTGTTCTATAAAAAAACAACTACAGATGAATTGTTCCAAGCCAGCCAATCTACATTTGGATTGTTGCACTTTTTATACTATGTTTTTGGTTCCATGCTAGCCTTCATTGTTGTCAACACTAGTTTGGAAGGTTTAAACCTGTAAATAGAGAATCAAATAAAGATTTGGATTATTTTATAAACAAAGATTTCAATCCAGTGAATCTGTCTTTGGGTGGATTTTAAAAGAGATCCATTTTCATTGTCTGATGAGGAAGTGATTTTTATCAAAGATTTCCTTTAATTGAGTTCGATAGTAAAATTGATTTAGGTAGCGATCCCTATCCATTTCAGATCTTGTGGGCATATTACAGTAGTGTTTACTGATTTGGATGCATTCTTCAAGTAGATGTGCTACTATCTAAAATTGGGAAAGGCTAAATAAGGCTATGAATAACAAATCCAAAATTGGTGTTGTCAAACCAAACAAATTTAGAATAATGAATCTAAAATTAGTTTTCTCTAACCAAGCAAACCTAGGATAAAAAATCCAGAATAAAAAAATTCCAACGTTCAATTCCTATTCCAATAGCCAAATGGACCCTACTGGAACCCTCATTTTCTACTTCAAACATTTTGCATCTATTCATTTAAAAAATTCTAATAATTTGTCTTGGTTATGTCTCGAGCCATGACAAAAATTATCGAGTCTAGTTTTTTCATTTTCAATTGTAGTGGTTATTTGGACATTTAGCCTAATAATATGAGTGGTGACAAATACCCTATTAACTCCTCCTCATCCATCTTTGACGATTGTTGGCAACCTTTGCTCCATACTTTAAACATAAATTTCACTTCGTCAGGTAACCTTTACTCTGTAACCACTTCTTCCTTGAAAGATTTTCCTACAAGTCCTCCAAGAAACACACCAGAGAGTCATTTTCCATTAAATGTGGTCACCTAGAAGGAGCAATAAATGACCTACTAAATGGAGGGGGTAGGGATGTTAGGAAAGGAATAGTGCAAAAATGATTTATTAATGCCAAATTTATAGGGAAATGAGCAACAATTTCAAAGATACACAAGTAAATAAGATAGTAAAAAATACTAGACACAAGACATAGAGAAAACAAGATTTAATATGGGTTTTGGGAAAGAACCCACCACTCAAAACACTAAGAAAACTTTTGTATTGTAGTAAACAAAATTTACATACAACACTCCATATTTTTCACATGCCCAGATTGCCTTACAATCAACCTGACATTCATCATACATTCTTCAAGAACCTTGCAGCCATTTATGCACAATGCAATTTGTTGAAAAAATTGGTAAAAAAATAGTTACTTTACAAAATAATCTACCAAACATCAGTCACAATGAAAATAGTTTGCTAGCCAAAGCACCCATCATAGCTGAGAGGATCATCACTACCTTTAACATCAATCACTCAGATGCCTCCAATCATCTTGCGATTCCCTTTGGTATAAGACATCTCCAATTACTTGAATACCTCCGGTCATAAGGATGCCTTTCATCACATGGACACCTTTGGTCATGTGGATCCCTTCGGTCATGCAAATGCCTTTGGTCACATGGAAACCTTCTCTCGTGTGGACACCTTTAGTCACCCAAATGCCTTTAGTCACATGGATGCCTTTGATCTCTTTGTCACCACATAGGTATTGTACATGGTAGTCACCATATGATAGCCACCATACATTCAGTTCAAGACTTGAAGCACCTATACACATACATGCTTCATGCATGGTGTAACTACCATATGATATGATGCAGTTGCATATGAGTCACTCCAACAATCTCCCACTTGATGAAGTACAAAGTTACTCAACATGGCTAACAAGAGTGTAAGGGTTTTAAGCCCCACTGAGCTTTTGCACTACGTGAACTTAGTTGTGTTCATAGACTTTGTCAATGCATATGCAACATTCTCTTAAGTGCCAATATTTTCTAAATTTACCTTCCCATCTTTAACCATGTCATGCAGAAAATGATATTGTATGTCAATGTGCTTTGTTCTAGCATGGAAAGTAGAATTTTTTGTCAAAGATATTACACTCTAATATAAAAAAGGATTGTAATTCTTCATGCATCATAGCCAACATTGAAATAAAAGAACTTAAGCCAAACTACTTCCTGACATGCATGACTAGATGTCATGTACTTTACCTCAATTATCAACAATGCAATTGCACTTTGTCATTTTCTTATCCAACTGATAGCACCACCATTTATCATGAATACATATCCACTAGCGGATCTTCTTTTGTCAATGCACCCAACCTAATCAATGTCCCCATAGCCTTGAACGTTAACTGATCTATTTGATGTAACTGAGTTACCTTGATAGCACAATGCATAGTGTGATGTACCCTTCAAATATCTCAAAACTCTCTTCACAAGATTCTAATGTGACTTTTCCAGATTCACCATAAATTGAATCAATACTGCCATTGCCTTGCCTAATATCTGGTCTTGTACTTGTTGAAGTTGATGAAAGATCAACCCCATAGCTCCCAAGAATCACTACATGCAAACACCTATCACAAAAAGAGAGAAACAAAAGCTATGAAGACTGGAATTCCCAAATCCACAGATGAGACATTCTTGATGAGCACAAATAGAAATTGCTATTATAATAAATCAATAGATTACACAGAGATCAATCCTTATAAAATGAGATCAAAACCCTAACAGGTAAAACATAGGTAGCATGATAATAATTAATAAAAGAATTAATTATAATATGCCCTAAGTTTAGCTGAAGTAAACTAGAGATAATAAGTGACTTAATAATTAAATCAATATGATTTAATTAATAAGAAAATACTTTATTACTCTAACAACCCCCCTTAAGATAAACTTAGGGAGTATTTAAAAACCTAGAAACTACTACTGAAAGTAAATTTTGGTCTTGACAACAAAGGCCTAATGAGGTACCCAAGCACAACCAAATCTTTGCAAAGAGGAGAAATAGAAAAAACCACTTAGGAAAATTCCTACTCCAAAAAAAATGTAAAGAATGTTTCAAAAGATAGGAACAAAAGGATGACCATGAAGAACACCATTGAAGCATGAAGCTGCAAACACTACCAAACTACTAATCTAAAGAACCTCCACTGTATAGAACATAACTAGGTAGAGAAGAACAAGTCTAAAGAGTTGATCAATTGAATATAGAAGGTATCTTTATGGCCTCCAAAAACAAGAATAAAAGAATATCTATATGGTAAATGGTCCATCTCACTGAAATGCATAGGTATCCAATCACTAAAATCACTTAGTACATAGGATCAAATTTTGAATACGTAGATCACTCCATCAAACCAAGAAAGCAATAGAACCAACATAACTACCCTATAATGCTGAGAGCTAAGACATGAACACTGAAACTAAATGCAATATCTCTTGCAGAAAGAAGAATTGGAAAATTGAGAGTGTAAAAGAAGTAAAAACACCTATGATGGCACGTGTCATCGACACATCATGAGGCTAATGTCTTGGAAGGAACACTCACTTAACAAAGGAAGATGGTGAATATGGCCAACATGAAACCCCCCAAGGCACTTTATAGTATAGTGTGAGAACAAAAAAATACAAAGATGTGGAAGATCTTGAAATGCAATAGAGTGACACTTTATCTCAGTGCATTTTCAAAAATACTACAAAAGGATATCAACAAAAATCAAAAGAGACATAAGGTTGATACAAGTGATAATACTATATAGGTATGAAATCTAGTATTGTAAGAAAATTAAGAATTAACTAACATTCAAAACTAAATAACAACACAGCATGTATTATAAGATGAAGGGAACACTATGGAGGAAGGCAAAACAAGAATGATAAGCTCCTAAAGTGTAGCCTTGATAAATTTGACATTTACAACAATTGAGGGATGTATGCTCAAATGTACTTCAAGCTTCAAGTGGCAGGCTTATGATCGAGTGTGGAGATGGGTGAAAGATTCAACAATGGTGGTGTGTGTGGATTTTGACATGGTAAGGATGTAAATGGTTATGATGTGGTCATTGATGGGGCATTATAAGTTTGCATTAAAAGTTGATGATTTGTGAGAGGGGAAGGGCTCAATTTATAGGCTGAGGGGTGATGAGATGGAGGGTCAAGATGTGAGGATGGAGAAAGGATAAGGAAGGACTAGGATGCAAGGAAGAGGGATCACATGGGATTTGTGTCAAATACCTTAGGAAGCGTGCCATCAGTAATATAAATTACCTTGGAATTCCTACCAAACCTCATTAATTTTCACACCAAAGTGTCTCGATTTATGTACCAAAAAATCTTGATTTATGTACTAAAAATCTCAATTTGTGTGCACAAATATCAATTTGAGCACCAAAAAGTCTCGATTTGCATCCTCAAAAATCTTGATTTGCATGTCAAAAAATCATCAAATCGCTGCCTTGAGAATTGTGTCCAATTTGGGAGCAATATTTTTTTGTCCCAGATTCCAATTGTGTCCAAATTGGACAAATTTTATATGAAAAAGAGGGGTTTTTGGGTGCTCTAAGGTCAATGGTGAGGTCTGTATGGGTTCAAAGTGCACTGAAAAAGGTGACCCCCCAAATCCAATACAAAAAAACTTTGAAAAATGAAACCTTTTGAAAGAAAACATACAGATCTGAAAGCCAAGCCAACCTCTCATAAATAGAACAGGGGCATGAAGATCTTGAGCTCTGATACCATTTTGAAGTTGATAAGAGATAAACCACACATCTCCTAAGAATCATCTGCATGCAAACACCTAGCACAGAAAGAGAGAAACAAAAGCTATGGAGGCTAGAATTTCTAGATCCACTAATGTGACATTTTTTATGAGAAAAAAGAGAAATAATTATCATCTAAAGTGAATCAATAAATCACAAAGAGATCAATCCTTATAAAATGAGATCAAAATCCTTACAAGTAAAACATAGGTTGTATGATAATAATTAATAAAATAATTAATTATTATATGTCCAAAGTTTAGCTTAAGTAAATTAGAGATAATAAGTGACTTAATAATTAAATCAATATGATCTAATTAATAAGAAAATACTTTATTACTCTAATGATACTTACCATTGCATACATAAGACTTCCAATGACACTTGCATAAGGTACATGCTTCATGTCTTCAATCTCATCAAGAAATTTTTGACTATTAGTAGTGAAGAGCTTCGTTCCATGTAACACTGGGACAACTTATTGCTTGCAATTGGTCATATTAAATTTCTTTATAACATTGGTAATGCATTTTCTTTGGTTGAGCCAAAGCTTTTTGCCAACCTTCTCCCTTCTAATTTCCATCCCCAAAATAAATGTTGTTGATCCTGAATCTTTCATTTAAAATTTCAAGGACAATTGAGATTTAGCTCTGAAATCACTCTCTTACTATTGCCTATAAACAACATATCATTCCACACATAGAGCAATAATATGCATTTAATTACCTTCAGCTTTAAAGTAAACATAGTAATCATATTTAGATCTCATAAAACCCAAAGATAAAACATGAATCATACTTTTGATACCAAATTATGGGTGATTGTTTCAAACCATAAAGAGACTTCTTTAGCTTACATATCAAATGCTCTTTACCTTTTTCTGCAAAGTACTCCGATTGGGACATGCATATCTATTCTTCAAGATCATCATGAAGAAATGTCATCATCACATTCATTTACTCAATTTCAAAGTCATGTGTTGCTACAAGTGACAAAATAAATCTAATGGATGTTAGCTTGGCTTTAGGAGAAAATATTTCTCCATAACCTATCCCTTCTTTCTGAGAACACCCCTTTGCAACCAATCTCGCATTGTACTTATCAATGTTTCCATTTGTACCATACTTCTTAAATACCCACTTACAACCCATGAACTTTCTACCTATAGGCAAGGGTACAAGATCTCATATTCCATTCTTTTCCATGGACTTCATCTCATCCTTCATTACTTCCAACCAAGAATCTAAATCTAACATATTGACTGCTTCTTTTATAGTCCTATGGTCATCAACATCTATAAGAATTTCATAGGCACAATAACTTTCAACATGGAATAATTAAACCTCTCTGGTAAATAGTTGCACCTATTAGGTTTTCACCTCTCTCTAGTAGATCTCTTTATTTCTTGTGGTGAAGCTTCCCGAGGTTCAACATAGGGTTCGCGGTCATGTTCTTCTTCACTTGTATGACCACTCGAGTCCTCCCTATTCCCATTCTTAGGCAATTTTGGATCCTCATTCTTGGGTTCATTTGGAGTCTAAAAGACTTCCCATCTAGAAGCTAAAGTGATTTCAACTATTTCCTTTTTCTTTTAAGTCTTCTTTGGCTACTCTAATGAGGAAGGTTCCATTTCTCAGAACATATCACTTCTATTATACAAAAAAAAATTAGTGAGAGGGTTCCATAATTTGTATCCCTTCACACTACTGTCATACCTAATGAAGATACATTTCACTGATTTGTTATCCAACTTGGACCTACTCACTTCAGGTACATGAGTGTATGCCTCACAACCAAAGACACATAAATTTCTTAATGAGGGCTTCTTATCAGACCATGCTTCCCTAGTCATCTTGTCAACTAGCATTGTCATAGGAGAATAGTTCAACAAGTAACATGTTGTAGCCAATGCTTTGGCCCAAAATTTTGCTTCAGTCTAACACTTCCTAACATGCTCCTTGCTCTCTCCATCAACCACTAATTCATCCTTTCTACTACTTTTTTTTGTTATAGAGTATAGGGTGTTATCTTATGCCTCTTAATGCCATGATCTACACATAATTTGTCAAAATCTACATTGCAAAACTCACCATCGTTATCCATCCCTAAAAATTTAATGTTTCTACCAATCTAGTTTTCAACATGATTTTTAAATTCATTAAAACGACTAAAAAATTATGATTTATTTTTAAAATATAAATGAATATTCTTCTCCAATAATCATCAATAAACGATAAGTAATATATTGAATTAGATAGAGAAGGAACATTTGCATGACCAAATACATCAGAGTGAATATTAATCCAAAAAAACCAGATTTTTTAAAGAATTGAACTAAAACATAATACAATTTTTGTTTCCATAGATGCAATTTTTGGGTTACAATCAACCAACCCCTCAACCAGGGTTTTATTCTTCAAGGTTTTTAAACCTTTCTTTCCAATATGGTCGAGCCTATAATGCCAAAGTATTGTTTTCTCAATAGGAAGTTTAACTTCCACATCATTTACACCATGTGTTACCATACGAGATTTATCAAACTTGACAGAGACACTATTACAACATATAGGTTTGGTATCTAAATTATACAATGTTCCAATGCATTCACCCTTAGCTAAAACAATAGACCCCTAGTCATCTTGCAACCATCATGGACAAATGCTACTTGGACTCCAACATCATTCACCTTGCTAACAGAAAGTAATTTTTGAGCCAGACCGAGTATATGAAGTACTCCATCAATTCCCTTTACTCTACTATCCAGGAACCAAATTTTGACTCTTCCTCTTCCAATAATCTCCAATGTAAAATCACTTGCTAGGAATACCTTTCCACCATCATCTAGTTCATACTTTGAGAGCCACTCTATATGAGGCATCATACAAAATGATGCTCTCGAACATCACTCTTAGAAGACTCAGTGTCAAAGGTGTATTTCTTCTTCTTCTTCTTTTCCTCCTTGCAATATTTTTGAATATGACCTTTTTTCCCATAGCTCCAACACTTCACCTTGGACTTCTTTCCAAGAGTGGCAAATTGCTCCTAAGACTTTAACTTTACATCCTTCTTCTTGTCTTTTCCCTTCGATCTACCTTGTACAATGAGAGATTCTTTAGCCACTTCAAAGGACTTCCTTCCCATCTCCTTTGACAGAAGTGCAACAACTACTTCCTCCATTTTAGACTAGGTGGTCGTGCTTCTGATGACCATTACTAAGTGATCACATGAATTAGGCAATAGATATAGTAATAACATGCAACACTCTTCTTTGCTAATGGACACACCAACTAATGTGAACTATGCAATCAACATATTCAATGAGTTCAAATGATCTACCACAGTTGATCCTCCATTCATCTTCTAGGAGTACAATTTCTTTCCTAGGAAAAGCTTGTTTACCAAGGATTTTTCTTGATAAATGTCACTCAACTTCTTCCACAAGGAACATGTGGTTTTCTCTTGATGGACATTTAATAAAACTAAATCTGCAAGACTTAGTCTTAATAGTCCTATGGCCTTCTGATCTATTAGATCCCAATCTTCTTGCTTCACACCTAAAGGTTTGTTGCCAGACACAACGATCCACAAATCTCGATCAACTAGCATATCTTTAACTTTAAGTTTTCACAACTCAATGTTCATTCCATTAAACTTTTCAATGTCCATTCTTCTTGACATACCAACCATCTCAATTTACATAAGAACCTTGCAAACTCCCACTGAAACCAAAATTGGCAAAAAAAATTGAACCCTACCCGACAAGGATAACACAACTGGCCAAGCTTTGATACCACTTGTTAGGAAAGAAATAGTGCACAAATACTTTTAGGATGCCAAATTTATAGAAAAATGAGCAACAATTAAATTTCAAAGATGTACAAGTAAATAAGATAGTAAAAGATACCAACCCTTTTGAGAAAAAATGATCTACCAATCGTCAGTCACAATGGAAACAGTTTGCTAGCTGAAGCACCCACCATAACTGAGAGGATCATCACTACCTTCGACATTGGTCACTCAAATGCCTATCTCGCCATGTCACTCCCTTCAGTATCAGATGCCTCCAGTCACACAAATTTCTTCAGTCTCTCTATCACCCCATAGGTATTGTACATGATAGTCACGGTATGCTAGCCACCATACACTTGGTTGAAGACTTAAAGCACCCAGACACATACATGCTTCATGCACGGTGTAGCTACTGCACAGTATGGTGCAACTACGTACGAATCACTCCAACAAGGGAGAGGTCAAGATGACCACCCAACACTTGGTCAAGCAAGCCACTATGAGGATGGCCTCCTCAAGTGCACCTTAGGTTTTTAAGTTTGAATTCTAACCATTTCTTTTTTCAATTTTGCTTCTAATTATGAACTTTATTTAAGAAACATGCTTCATGCACGATATAGCTACTGCATGGTACGATGCAGCTGCATATGAATCACTCCAACAAGAGAGAGGTCAAGATGACCACCCAGCATTTGGTTAAGCAAGCCACTTTGAGGATGGCCTCCTCAAGAGCACCTTAGATTTTAAGTTTGAATTCTAACCATTTCTTTTTTCAATTTTGTTTCTAATTATGAACTTTAGTTAAGTCTCAATTCTACTTTCACCTTGTTACTTGAGTTCTCCCCACAAATCATGATTTTAATTAATAGTCTCATCCCCTAATCACATTTTTTATTGGACTTATTATCGCCTTTAAGCAACTTTATTCCAATTCCCAAATGGTCTTTAGTATTGAAGAGCTTTGGTTTGTAATACTGGCAATCTTTTTGTGTGAGCTCAATTGTATTGTTCCTCTATCCATATGTTCTCAAGTTAGACAATGAATCAATTTGAAACCCTTCCTCATGGAATTTTGAAATTAGTGGATGGATGAATTTATTGAAAATCAAGATTTTTTTTGGGATCTTCAATGCATCGTTTATATTGCAGGTTGGCAATAAAGTTTCAAGGGTAGTAAGTGATGCTATTCCAGATTATGCCGATCATTTCAAGTTGTTTATAATGGAACTTCTCCAATTTGCAGCCAGGTAAGTTGGATTCAACTTTTACTAGTTTATCTTTTTTAAAGAATCCTTATCTTTATTAAAGGTCAAAAGATGAACTTCTTTGTCGAATTAGAGTTTCAAAGTGTTTTCAAATATTAAAGTTTAATTGGAAATGAAATAACATATAGATCCGTTCTTGTCAGTTGTAAAAAAAAATCTATTTAATTGTTAATCATATTTAATTTGTTCTAAATTCTAAAAACATTAAAAAATATGTATGTTGATTGTTAATCATATTTAATTTGTTCTCAAAATATTTTGCAATTTTATAACACTATTATACTTCCACAATTCTAAAATTGGAACTTCAAAAATAAATTGTTTCAAACAAGTTGAACTATTATCATAGCTTAGATTGGTAAAATGATCTTTGCAAAGAGAATGCTCCCTACCTTTGTGAGGTGCATGTTGAATTGTAATCAAAGTTGTTGCTACATCTGTTATAGAAAGATAAATATCAGATTGGCAAAGGAACATGTTGTCAAGCTGCTATGGTGAAGTTTGTTGGTGTTCTTTTTGAATGTTTCTTATGAGTGTTTCTAATGTTTTGAGTGTGTAATAGTTTGAATTTTGTGTGTTTTTTGTGGATATGATTTCTAAAAGAAAATATCTAAAAGAATCAAGATAATGTCAATCATTTTTCAAAAAGCTATTAGATGGTGATGATGATTTCATTGAAGATAAATATTTTTTCTATTTTGTAGAGGACAATACTTCGAAGACAAATTGAATTACAGTACAAATAAGTAGATGTTAAATAGTCTAAGGTGCTTTGTAGGGTTGGAAAAATCATACCTTATTGGAGTTATGACTTATGTGGTGTATATGTGAAGATTAGTGTCTAATATTTTAGTGAAGATCTAAAATCTGTAAGTTCAATATTATACTTTACAAGAGTGGTAAGACACTTAATATACAAATTGTGTCTAATGATGTTGTGAATTTGGACGATAGTTGCACAATTGCACCTATAATTAGAGAGCAACTTGAAGAAGTCTCATTGGTCTAAGAATTGTTTTGAAATAAAAATTTATGTGTATTGCATTCTTATTGTTTTATGTTGTAAGTCAATTTAATTTTTTAAAGTCAAGGAGGAGTGAATATAATGCTCCAACATTAAATTTTCTTACATATATAAGCTTTTTGTTGAAAACAAATCTTGGACTATTGCACCTTCTTTAAGCTGCTCTTCAACTAGAGGTATAGTCATACAACCATCCGAAGTTCACAGCATCATTAGACATCATTAAATGAAATGTCTCATCATATTTGTAAACATATAATCCCAAGCTTCTAAATTTTAGATCTCTTGACATTTTAGACACTAATACTCACATGTATACACAATGAGGTATATTTTCTCTAATCCACAGAGACCTTGAACTGTTGACCATTTAATTATTCTCTACTATTTATCTTCAAAATATTAGCCTCTTCAAATTTTATATTTGAAAAGATTAAATGTTGAAGTCAATAACTTTTGTATATTGTGAAGGTAGCTTATTTATTGGTGTGCTTTATTAATGGAAGAAGAAGAGCCATAGAAAATTTGAATAGGAAATTTATTTCTTTATTAGCAAATAAGTGAGGGCCTTGATTGTTCCTAATTTATTGGAACACTTTCTAAAGCAATGGATGTTTGTGGTAGAAAACATAGTAACATGATGTAATGAAATATGAACATATTTTTTGGAATCTTTGAGACTTTTTTCTCCTTATGTCATCATGAGGAGGCTAGTAACTTATGAAAGTGCAAACACAGTAACAATATGATGTAATGAAATAAGCAAACATAGTAACATGATGTAATGAAATATGAACATATTTCTTGAAATTTTTGTTTGAGACTTTTCTTTCCTTATGCTATCATGAGGAGACTAGTGACTTATGAAAGTGTATCCCCATTGTATCAAGAATCAATCTAATCACTTATATTTTATTTTTGTAATACACTTCTTGGATATTTAGTAAACTTGGATGGGATCCTACTCCCAATGAGAGTCATTTGGATGCAATGTTAAGGGGCCAGATACTGACAGCTTTGGTTGAGTTTGAGCATGAAGATACACAAGAAGAAGCTTCGAGAAGATACATTATATTCTTGAATGACAGAAGCACACAACTTCTGCCTGCAGACATCAGAAAGGTTGATTTATGATCTTTCACTGTTATTGTTCAAATTCAGGAAGTTTTGGCTATGAGTCTTTATTAGAACAACGTGGTTTTGCAGGCTGCATATACTGCTGTCATGAAAAATTGCACAGCTCTAGATGAACCTGAATATGAAACCTTATTAGATGTTTATAGGGAAACAGATCTAAGTCAGGAAAAGGTTCGGATATTAGGTGAGTAAATTGTTCTATGGTGGTTCAATTTATTCTGTGGCGGTTCAATTAATTGTATGTACACTTTTTAACATTTAAGCTTAGAAAGCTCTTGTCATAACTGCAGGTTCGCTTGCTTCATCATCAGATCCTTCTGTTGTTCGTGAAGCTCTAAACTTCAGTTTGTCATCTGAGGTATGGCTCACAAATAGTTACACCGATTTTTAAAAAATGATCTCATGTCTAGATTCGTAGCTTCCTTGTCAAACTAGTTCATAGATTGTTTGCCATCTGAAATGACTTCATTTTTCCTACCCTTTAAGCTCTCTAACATTCTGATTCAAAATGCTAAAAGTCTATTTAAAATGATGTTGAGAAAACAAGACAATCACTAGTTCATAGTTTGTCAGTTGAGATGAATTATAACATTCTGATTTGTTTTAATAATAATAATTAATCATAACACATAATAATTAATCTTGGCTTCGGCCTCTTACCGTTCCAAAAAAAACCAAAAACATTCTGATATGTTCTAAAATAGTAAGTTGACTATTTTTCAAATTAAAAAATAATTTACTTTAATTTGATTTTCTTTCAGGTGCGGAAACAAGATGCAATCTTTGTAATATCTGGAATCAACAACGAAGGGCGTGAAACTGCATGGATTTGGTTAAAGGTAATGTTGGGTCAAATATGTAAAATCTTCTTAATAGGGTTTTTTTTTTTTTTGATAGGCAATGGGTCGAAGTCTAGATTAATTATTATTTTATTTATTATTATTATTATTATTGTACCAGCAGACTCAAACCCAATACCTTCCAGACTTACAATTTACCATTCTGTTGTAGACTCTTGCCTCTTCACAAAAAGATTTACATATTATATATCCAACTGATTTAAAATGGACTTTTTTGACAGGAAAATTGGGATGTAATCTGCGAACGTTGGGGTTCAGGAAATCTTGTTGCTCGGTTTATCTCAAGTGTTGTATCTGGGGTTTGTTCTTTCTCTGTTTCTTTCTAAATGCATCTCACACCAGAGTATTAAAGCAGGGCTAACATACATTTTTTTGTAGTGATATGTTTCTGGATCACGAAATGTTGATGGTAAAAATCTTAACACAATCAAATCCAGAAACATATGACTGCAATACAATGAATTGTAGAATTTTGATCGTTTTAATACCTTTTTTCTTGCTTTCAGTTTACAAGTGAGGAGAAGGTAGATGAAATACAGAGATTTTTTTCAACTCGGATGCTGCCATCTATTGAACGCACAGTTCGCCAAAGTATTGAAACCGTTCGTACAAATGCCCAATGGGTGAAGAATATAAGGCAAGAAAAAGGTCTCAAAGAAATACTGCAGTCTGTAATAGTCTGAGGGAGGAATACCAGTTGAGACCAACGGGACTCACTTGCATGATGGATTCCATGCAATTGCTTTTCATACAATTTCATATATTGCATATTTGATTCTGGAATACAGTGCTTAGACATCAAACGCTTATGCTTATACAGAGTTGAAGGAACTCCTTATAATAATTTTTGTTGTTGTTTTGTTAAATTAATATTTTATTTTAATACAGCAGAGATAAAATACATATGAAAAAACTTCTCTATTATTATCATTTTTTTTTCACAATTTGAATAATGATTTAGATTTGTAAAATATATTACTGATTACAAATTGCTAATATTTTCTTGTCATTTCTAAGTTGTTCATTATAAATCACATGTAATTTGTAAGCTAGTTTTTTTTATGGATGCAAATGTGTTGCAGGAATGTGGGACACATGTTTCAAATAATTTCTAATGAAGTGATTTGATAGAGATTTAAATTATAATATATGGTTGAGGATAAGTAAACTTGATAAGTTATAATTTGAATGTTAATGTTTTTAATTTTTTTTATTAACAAAAGTGTGATCAAATAGGTGTTATGTCCAAGAACAAAGAAAAAACTCTCAAATGTACAAACCAGATAGCATTGGCTTCAAAACTAGCAAACTTCGTTGTCCTAGATCTTAGCATGAAGAAAAGTCATGTGACCAATACACTGCATCTATGTCAATGTCTCAATTTGTAAGTTTATCAATCTTTTGGTTATCTTCCCACAGTGTATGGGAGATTCTAACATCTACAAAGTCTAAGAATAACTTCCATATTCAAAACATCTATTTCTTAAACCTCCTATTATCGCTCAGATTTGTACCCTTGCACTAGGTTACTAATCAACTATCCAACTACCGAATGAAACATAGAATCGCTTCAAGACTTGTGGGTTGCCTAGAAATTGGAGTAAGTCTCTAGAGAAAAGAGTTGGTTTTCTATTTGTGTACTTCACCTAAGACTGTTATGTATTAGGAAAAGGGAGAAAGATGCTCAAAATGGAAACTAGAAGTAAGAGGGAAGCACCAAATTCATGTGACATTTCATGTTTCTTGATATATACAATATGCTTAATGAACAAACTAGACTAAACACATCTCAAATTATGCATATGTACATGAGTATTTCATGATAATATTGGAATTTTTGAGTGTTTTTAAAGTAAAGTCAGACATTCCTCACAACTAAAAGATTCATAATTTGACAACACAAAACATGACTTGCGTCGATATGCACTTGTCCATAAAGGTGAATTGAAAATAGAGCATTAAATTAAGGACAAATGTCACAAAATATCCATCATTTTTATAATTTCACAAAATGAAGAATATTTAATAAGATTAAAAGCATGTCTATTGATCATAAGATAATTTTTACAATTATATAGAAGTCCATTCTTCAGCTATAATGTTGTTCTCTGCTTGAAGGAACTTGTGAAAGTTACAAATCATAGCTCGACAAAAAACAAGAACCCCTGATTATAATAGAAAAGCCCTGCTTTATAGATGAGCAACAACTATTACATCATGGTAGGTCATTAAATGCATGGGATAAGAAAGAAAAAGAAGCAAATTACTTTACAATTACCCTCTTGGTCATGTATCCTCTTTGTTGCAACTTTTCAACCTCCAAATCAGCTCCAAAAGGGTGTTTTGGTGTAGAAAAACTTCTACCTTTTATTATTCCAACGATGAGGTTTTCAATTACATTGCTAATCTATTCTTAGATGCTGAAAAAAGCCTTCAATTAACTGCTACATCTGCTCCATCACTTGGACAGCTCACTAACTTCCTCCTATATTTCCTCCAACTGTTATTTTGATGTTTGCATTCATCTACAAGGTTGTTACAAACAGATGAAGTTTTCTCAAAAACTAAGAACTAAGCTTTAACATTTAATTTAATGGGTTTTATCATTTTAATCTTCTTTTTGAAATATGGTTGAAGCACAACTGCTCACTTGAATACCCTCCATGTTTGAAACCTAAAGAAACATCTCTATGAAATTTCAACAACTCCATAAAGACAACCATAAGGATTACAAGCCCAAAAGAAAAGATATATTTTCTAATGAAAATGAAGCATACTTGACAAATATTTGCGTATTCACAACTTAAATATGTTGCTTCCTGGCAACACAGTTTACTAATAAAATGAAACCAAGCTATCCAAGCACTTACATAATAGATGCAACTCCTATGATCAATGAACAATTGGACTTGGATTAACTAATAAGACAAACTCAAGCCCTTCTATACTTTAGGCTCTGCAACACCTAGGAGGGTTTTCCTTTGATTCATTTATAATCTCTATGCCCAACTTATATCCAAAATCAATTAAGAAGATGATCTCATACCAAACTCAACATAATTAAGGAGATGCTAAACAATGGCAAGTTGTTCATTGATCTACGACTTAAAATGGAGCATGAGATAAGAAACTACAAATACTTTAACATTCAACATAAAAACTACAAATACTTTAACATTCAACATAAAAATTTAAAGTAAACTTTGTTATTAACCCAATTTTGGCATGAAATAATATGAAACTAAACAATGGGAAATAATAAACGCCACAACTTGGGTCAGTGTTGTATCCATTGGGTTTATCACAAATTTGACATATATATGCATCTTATAACAGTAAATTGTTGAATAACTCTTTAGATCTAAAATGACACTACATTACAAGGAATATCAGTTGAATTTATGACCTAAACTACTTATAAAAATCCTTGAGAAAAATCTTATGACTCTGTGATTAAGATTTAAAATGTTATAATTAATTCTTTGAATTAAAATATGAATTTAGAAACATACATTGCAATAATGCATTGAATTAATGAGTTCTTTGATCAAATTAAAACAAAACACATAAGATTCACACAAGGAGAGAAATAGGCTAGAAATATATGTATTTTCAACGATTTTGAGTTGCTCTTGATAAACAATAACATATGTACTCATATGGCTCAAATCTTATAATAAATTGATACTAATTTATTAACATTTGTTAATTTAAATTGTCTACAACATATGCTTAGAACTTCACAAAGTTTCACAGGACTGACTAACTACAAATAGACTTCTATTCAATAAGTTTCGAACCATGGCCTTGGTTACCCCTTTATGGAAACAAGGACAACAAAAAAGCTACGAGCCAGAGGAGACGCTTGTCAAATATATTACAAGACTCCTATTCTATCATCACAAGACTCCTTGCTTTCATCCTTGTAAGCCACGCCCTGAATCTTTAATGTAGTAATATCAAACTCTAGTACAGCTGGTTCAAGAGACATACTAGCTTGACTTTCATCTTTGGTTATTGTCACCAAACCCCTCTCCACACTTCCTTCAACATCACGAGTTATTTTTGTCTTCTTCTTTGGTGGTGATTGAGGGACATGTGGTGGAGAGTCAATCATATACAATAATTCTTATACCTCCCGCAGGTCTAGCTTGTGGCACAACTGTGGGAGCATCATCTATTACAATATCTTTTAGTTTCATTTTGGATTCATCAAAGTTTTCCTCCTCTGAATTACTCGGGACAACAGTAATGTCCTCATCATATGAGAATATTGAATCTTCTTCAACTTTGTAATAAACAATGCCAAGTGTTGATTGGAATGTGGGTCTTACTTCTTCATCGCCTTCCTTGGGCATAATAGGCACACATGGAACAACCATGGTCTTAACCTTGATCTCACCCTTGAACTTGAAGAAGTAAGATATATATATATATATATATATATATATATATATATATATATATATATATATATATATATATATATATATATATATATATATATATATATATATATATATATATATATATATATATATATATATATAATTTTTATTTTTATTTTTCCATTAAACCTCTAATATTATTTGGAAAAAAATGGAGTAAACCCCAGCTAAGGATCATAGCTTGCATCCATTTCCCTGGTAGTAGCCAAATATTTCCTATATGAAATCCACTTTTATTTTTTTATTTTTCCTATAGCTCCAGATCAAACTAATTTTCAATGATGTCCTTAAGATAGTAGAAAATATGCTCTGTTTGAGGCATTCTAATTCTCTGAAGAAATTTTCCCAGTCATTATATCTTGGAATACTACCGCTCATGTGGTATAGCTCAAACAATTTATCAACGTGTCTCCACCACCCCTTATCACAAAAAAGTAAGGAATAACTGCGTAGTCAAGGAAGAAAGTATCCTTATTCCTCCCTACCAACTCTTTTTCTTTGATTTGGCCAATTTGCTAGATAACTTATGTAAACTCTGTTACAGGAATAAGAATACGTATTCTAGAAAAGTTATTCTAGAATAGAAAATAAGAATATGTATTCCTATTCTTGTTTGGTTCAGTCAGAATTGGATGGGGAATTCATGGACCTAAAAATTTATGTTTTCTAAAATAAATAAAATTGGAATAGGAATATGTATTCCAATTCCACCTATTTAGGTGGAATTGCAAATGTTCATTTTTGAGCAAAAATTGGAATACGTATTCCTATTCACAATTCTGATTTCCGAAATGGAGAATTAATTTTTTTTCGTTGCCAAACAGACCCTAACCTCAGAGGTATCTCATAAGGCAATATATGTGAGTTTTCCTTCAAATCCATACACCCTCAAAATTGTACTGACGGGATATGGAATGGAATCCTTTCAGTTATGTGAAATGTTTAACTCAGGCTTCAATTCCTTGGGCCAAAAGAAAGCATGGAGGTCTATAGGAACCCTCAACACATTTTCCACTAATCTAGACCGAAGCCTAGATGCAAATTGTCAAATCTTACAAATGTAGCCTCCCTTCTATCCCAAAATAGATCCATTGTCCAAAGTTGGATTGACATCTCTTCTCCTCCAAGCTTTCTCATCAACTTCATACTTCTTCAGAAGAAATCTGCTTGTTTGAATAAATCATGTGCAACAACAGAGACTAGTGGGAGAAAGGGCATTGTCCCTTGAGCTTCTTTACTAACTACAACTCCTCATGAATTTTTTTTTCTAGAAAAGATGCAAAATTAGAGACAATAGTGAAACTAGGATGCTAAACTTGAATGACCACATGCATATAATCTAGTGGCATTATATTTCTAGGGTGTTTCCCAATCACTCGACACAAGGAATAAAATATAGACCTAGCACATTAGGAGAAGGCCTCAATTGGGAAAGATTCCAAGGTACTATCTACATTATAAAACTTTGAATTCTCAACACTCTTCAAGTGACATGACAACAAATTCCCCCTCACATACTCCTTCATCTTCTTATAATAGTTAGAATGGCCTCCAAATCAATTGGCCCCAACAGTGTTGATGGTTCACTTAACCCAAATACTTCTCTATCTTCTTCATTAGTTATCCTCGTCACTAAATCACCACTTATATCAGTCACTACCCTCATAAATAGATCATATCTTCTTGTGATTGATCTTAATAAGTCAACATCTATAAATACTCTGGAAATAAGAGCCCTACCTAATTCAAACTACCAAGCATTGGACAAAGGGTTTGCCAAATTTCTATGCCTTGCCCACATTCTAAATAGATCTAATCTTGTCATAGGAATTCTTACATCTACAATCATATAGGCTTTATCTATCAATCTATTGCCTAGGGTTTTCCCAGTTACTAATAATTGACCCCTTCACCTATCACATGTCGACTCAAGTAACTAGTCTCATAAATCATCATACAAAGCCCTCCTCTAATATTTGGTTTGTCTTGAGCATTTCCTTGGAGGTTCCATATTTGAATTTTAAAGAAAACTACAAGTATAAAACACATGACTAGGGCACAAATGTAAACCTAAAATTTCTCTTCGATTACACCAAATTCTAACTCAACTATATATTGTCCAATCTCTACACACTACCCAAGATGCAAACCCTGAAATTCTCATAGAAAAAGCCCCATAATCAACCTTAAAATAGAGTAGATGAGCTTACAATTTTTCTTGACTTGAAATAGCACAACTATTTCTGAAATCACCGCGAATCAGTGCCTCAGATCGCTAGAGCACCAAATTACACTTGTTCTCTCATTTGTGAATCAAAAATGACCTTCAATTCATCTTTAATTCCTTCAAATATACAAAAAAATGTAAATCTTCTTCCATCAATTCCCTACTTTTGTAACCGAATGACTCCAAATTCAATTTGAAAAGTTTTTTAATGTCAGTCATTGATTTGTTTGATCAGACAATACAAAGATGTCATACTAACATTGACCATCGAGCTGGACTACACTTCACCATACATGTCATTAGACTTGACCCCACTCCCCATGAACATATTGTGTCACCTTATAATTATGACACAATCTTGTGGATTTGTGAATGTTAAAAGGCCCAAAAAGTTTGATAGTGAATGCATGGGAGTCGTCGATCTCTTGTCAAAACTTATCTGGCAATTAAAGCAACAACCATTAACTTAACTGTCAAGCAACTTTGAGCTCTTTCCAAATTTGAACATGCTCAAAAGTGAACCTTTAATAGTATGATCGTTAACCCAAATACAATCATAAACCACTGAAAGAAAATGGTAAATGCAACTTACAATTTCCTAGGTCTCACCTTCTCATCTATTCACACGAGCTTAGGTCATTACAATTTTCATCGCAAGAACACGAATGACTAAGGCACATTAACTACGGGACAAAATAGTAAGCCACCAAAATTAACATTTAGCCTTATGCATAACAAGGATCAGGGTGAAAGCAGATATTGGACACATTTCCAACCATTCAGGTAGGAAGAACAAGAACCAACTCAGAAAGGAGGAAACGAGAAGAAATATTATGGATGGGACGTAGAGAACCATCAAGGAATCATGTTCATCAATCAAAGCATGAAGAACATATCTTGGAACATTCGTGGACTCAATGGAATACACAAATAGAAGATTGTTAGGAATATGATCAGGGACCAAAGGCCAGATGTTTTTTTAATTTAAGAAACCAAAATGAAGAAAGAAAAAACAAAGATGATTTGTTTTGGCAAAAGAATGCGTAGTACTGCAACAGATTCGGAGGGAGCTTTAGGAGGACTTCTCACTATTTGGAAGGACTTGCTGGAGGCCACCATTCTCTATAATGAAGGTAACATTCTGCTTATGAACTTTTTATACCCTTTGGATCAGACTAGATGGTTTTTGTTGAATCTGTATGCCCCCAACACTCGAAATGATAGAAGGATGTTTTGGGACAAGATCCAGGACATGGTTTCCTATTTAGGGGTTTCTAAATGCATTGTTATGGGAGATTTTAATACTCCTCTCCTAACCTCTGATAAGTTAGGGGGGCTTTCTCCTGACGGGGAAAGTAGGCAACACTTGGCTGATCTAATTCAGAATTTAGCTCTTTTTGATGTGGACCTTGGGGTTTGCAAGTTCCCCTGGTCCAACAAGAGGTTGGGCCTAGACTGTTTTTAGGTCAAATTGACAGAGCTCTCATTCTATGGACTGGCTGGGTAACTTCCATTGTAAGCTTTCTGCTCTTGTGAGGATTGGGTCTGACCACTCCCCTATCTCCTTTTCTATGAACAAAATTAACAGGAAAAAAGCCTTTATGTTCAGATTTGAGAAAATGTGGATGGACCATCCTAGTTTGCGCAACAAGATCAAGGAATGGTGGGACATTGATGTGGATGGGACTACTATGTACAAGGTTGCTAAGAAACTTAGATATATCAAAACTAAGATCCGCAAGTGGAACAAGTCTGACTTTGGCAACATTTTCCAAGACAAAGAGAGGCTTTTGGGAAACTTGGTCGATGTTCAGAATGGTATCCAAATTTGGGGATATGATGATGTCTCTCTCAATGCTGAGAAAAACATCTTCACTGAGCTTCATAATGTGGTTGGGAAAGAGAAGATGTATTGGAGACAGAGATCTAG
This sequence comes from Cupressus sempervirens, assembly GCA_028749045.1. Classification (NCBI taxonomy): domain Eukaryota; kingdom Viridiplantae; phylum Streptophyta; class Pinopsida; order Cupressales; family Cupressaceae; genus Cupressus; species Cupressus sempervirens. The sequence goes on from CM053791.1 coordinate 284,001,284, forward strand.
AGTTGTTTCGCTTCAGGAAGGAGACAAAAACACCAGATTCTTCCACATGTCTACTTTGAAGCACCGGGCCACTAATAGAATCAGTGATATCAAAAATGGGAGTGAGACTATTAAAAAGGACAATTTGATTGCAAAGGAGGCAATCAGATATTTTTCTAAGATTCTCACTAAGGATCTAAACTTGAATATGGAAGATCAGAATGATGTTATCATGGCAATACCCAAAATCATTGGGCGGGATTAGAATTGGAACTTATTGGCCATTCCTAAGTATTAGGAAATCAAAGTGGTTTTTATTGACCTACCGGCAGAAAAGGCCCCTGGTCTGGATTGCTTCCCCACTTTCTTCTTCCAGCAATTATGGGACATTATTCATGAGGATATTGTTCAAATTGTCTAGGAATTCTTTGAGGCGAGGGACCTCTTGAAAGAAGTTAATGCTACCTTTTTAGTCCTCATTCCTAAGATTACTAGAGCTTATACTTTCGGTTCTTTCAGACCCATCAATCTCTGCAATTCCTTTTATAAGATTTTTACAAAAGTTCTTGCCAATAGACTTATCTCCATTCTGTCGATTATTATTTCTCCCCAGCAATCGAGATTTGTCCCTAGCAGGCAAATTCTCGATTCCATAATGGAAGTTCATGAGGTTATCCACTCTTTGGATGCTTGAAGGCAGGAGGGCTTTCTTCTCAAGCTAGATCTTTCTAAGGCTTATGACAGAGTTTACTAGGGGTTTTTGGACCATATTCTTGACACTTTTGGTTTTAATGCTAAGGTGAGGGAGCTTTTCTCTCAATTGGTTAGCACTATGTCCTTTTGCTATCCTAGTGAATGGTGCTCCCTCTGAATATTTTAAACCTTCTAGGGGTCTCCGACAGGGAGACCCCTTATCCCCCATCCTGTTTGTCATTTTGGAAAAAGGCCTGGGGAGGTGGGAGATCCCTTATCGCCCATCCTATTTGTCATTTTGGAAGAAGGCCTATGGAGGCTCATTCATTCCAGCAGGAGGAAAGGGGATTCAGTGGGCTGAAACCTTCCTCTGGCCCTTCAGTTTTCACTCACCAACAATTTTTCTATGACACCATTATGGGGGGTGAATCCTCGGTCAAGGAGGCTAAATCAGTTAAAAATATTCTGAACACGTATTCCAGAGCCTCTAGCTAGCTGATCAACTGGGACAAAAGTTTGGTTTTCTTCTTTAATACCCTGAATAAAAGGGAGAAGAAGATTGTTGATATTTTAGGATGCAAGGCTGGCTTGCTCCCTTCTACCTACTTGGGGCTTCCCTTGGGAGTTAAGCCTCCAGACTCTTTCTAGGATAATTTGGTGGATCGTTTTAACAGGAAATTGACTAATTGGAAAGGTATCACTTTGAGTCAACTGGGAAACGTCATTCTGATTAAGTCCACTCTTCAGAACCTCCCCACTTATGCCCTTAGCATGTTTTCCATCCCTTCCAAGGTGGCTACACACCTTGAAAGCATTCAAAGGAACTTTATGTGGTCTGGGCCTAATGAGAGCAAGAAGTATCCTTTGGTGGCTTGGGACTCTATTTGTAAACCCAAGAAGCATGGAGGGTTGGGCATTAGAAAGCTAAAACAGTTCAACTTTGCCCTCCAAGCCAAACAGATCTGGAGAATTTTCAATAATGTTAGTGAATGGAGAGACATTATGTTATCCAAATATGCTAACAACCTTAATCTCAAATTATTCATTAACAAAGAGACTCACCCCAATGGCTCTTTCATCTGGAATGGTCTAGTGCGTTCCAAGGACTTAGCTTTTGGCAAAGCCAAATAGTTTGTGGGCAATGGAGAAGATATCAATTTTTAGATGGATGACTGGCTTAGCTTGGGCCCTCTCTAGGAGAATGAGGACTTAAATATTTGGGCTAATGTTTGCATTGAAAGATTTGGCAATAGGGTGAGAGACTATAGATTCAACAACAGGTGGATTGACTTTACTGAGGTTTCTGCCGCTCATGGACCTAGTGAGACTCATTCCTTTATCTAATAATCACGATGTTATTGTTTGGGGGAATACCTCAAATGACCTTTATTCAGTGGCTTCTGGCTATGAGTCTCTCCAGCCTCAGGTCCAAGCCCCGGCATGGGCGAAAGCCTGGTTCCCTGGACTCACCCCGGAGATCAACTTTTTCTTCTAGACCCTTCTGCAAAATCGCATCCTCACTGTGGATAATCTCACCAAATGAGGTAACATGATACCTAATAGATGTATTTTATGTAAAAGGAATTGTGAGAGTGTTGATCATTTGTTCTTACATTTCCCTTTCACTTCGTCCATCCGGTCTCATCTCCTACCTTTTTTTAATTTGTCCTGGTGTTTTCCTTCTAATGTCCTAGATCTCTTTGTTCATTAGCAATATGTTTTGGAGTTTAATCTTTCCAAGTCTTTTTGGCTATGGGCCTTACCCCATGTATGTTGGGGGTGTGGAAGGAAAGGAATAACCGCATCTTTAGGGACAAGGAGGTGAATGAGAAGGTGGTTTTCCATAAATGCTTTCATGCTTTGATGGAAAACCATACCAATGCTAAGGGCCCTTTCCCCACCCTTACGCCTAGGGTCAATAATAAAACAGAAGGTTGTTGCTGGTCTCTCCCTCCCGAGGGATGGTTCAAAGCCAATTTTGATGGTGCTACTAAAGGTAACCCAAGAAAAGCTGGGGTGGGGGGAATCATAAGAAATGAACATGGTAAAGGTATAGCGGCTTTCACTGCACCCATTGGGAGTCAAACCAATCACTATGTTGAGGCCTTGGTGGCTCACCAAACTATCAAGTTAGCAAAGGAAATGGGAGTTAACTATCTCTGGCTAGAGGGAGACTCTACAAATATCATAGACTGCCTCAAGGGAAAAAGTAAACCAACTTGGACTACGGCTAATATAATTGGGGAAACTATCAAAGACCTCCAGACTTTCAAAAAAATATACGTGGCACATGAGTGCCGTGAGGCCAATATGGTGGTGGACAGGCTGGAAAATTGGGGGGTTAAGCATAATGAGGTATCCAAATGGACGGATGGATTTGACATCTTGTCAGAAGTTAATGAAGTCATTGAAAAGGATTGTATCCCAGGCAGATTGGGAATTATTAATGATCATAATGACAATTAGTTGTTCGCAGGCCGAGTTCAATACCAACATGTGTGATCTAAATAAGGTAATTAATATTTTATTGGGAAGGTGTAGAACTATGGAGTAGAAGTACGATTTCTCCAGTAATTTCCATATCCACAATATCTTTCATCTTATGTTGATTACTGCTAAAAGAAACCAAATTCACAAGGAAAATAACATTGCTAGTGACAAGAAAAATAGGGGAGATGAAGATTTACAGATTCTGGAGAATTCAGGTTTCAAAGGCAACGGTGAGGAGAATGTTATGGTGAGAGAACATCATAGATGGGAGTCAGAGGATGAGGCACAGAAATGGAAGAGGAGAACCAAAGTTTGGAATATCTTGAAGAAAGGTGAAATTACCAGCTACATTGAACACCTTCATGGATGGAAGCCCTTAGTTACCAAAATCATTATCAAAAACTAGAATGAGGGCACAGTTGAAATTGATGGGGCAGAGTTCTCAGTCATGGAAGAAATTATCTCCCATGTTACCAACATCCCCATTATTGGCAAAAAATTCTATAGAGATCAAAAAATCTATGGGCAAGTGGTTGCGAAATTCACCAAAAACCAAGAGGAGAAAAAATAGCTAGTGAAGCAGGGCACCCACTACCTCCCGAGGTCTATCAAGCCTCTCTGGAGATTTGTGCTAAGGGCCATCATCAAATACATCACTCTCGACACTAGGTTTGATCGCATATGCACCTACCACTTTGTGCTTCTCAACCATTTCAGGTATGGGGTGAAAATATCCATCCCCTTTTACCTCTACTCTTCCTTGAATGAGAATATTAATGAGTTCCAAGATAAGAAAACTAGGAATCCTATTCTCTACAAGGGGCTGCTTCTATTAATTTATGAATATTTTAAGGCTAGGACAATTAGCAAGCATATCAAAGATAGGAAAGAGGGCAAGAAAGTGAAAAGGGACTCTGATGATTCCAAAGAAATTTACTCCCCTTCAAAAACAGAGGAAAGTTTGCATATGTATACGGACTCTAAGGACTTAAAGGTCCCGCAGGACAGCTCCCAAAAAAAAACCCATGATAGCAAAGAGATGGCTATGCCCCTCGAGCCCATGAAACTCAATGATACCTCCTCGGATAGGGGTTACAATGAGCAGGATGAAGGGATGGAAACAAGAGGTGATAGTGTTGAGGCTGAGGAGAAGATCAAGGCTAAGGATGGAAAAGAATGAAGGAAGAGTACAAGAAACATAATAATAAAAGTGCCTTCTAGATGAGAAAAGGATGTCACGGGGACTGTTAAGCAAAAAAGGAAAAGCATGGAAGACAACAAGGAAAAACAGGGAGAGGGAAGCAAGAAGATGGAGGAGAACCCTATGGACAAGCTTGAATAGGATCCTGACTAGGGATATGATGAGGTTGGCACTTCCACCTATAGATGCTTGATAACTGGGAAGGACGAGAAGGTGGTTTGGAGAAACTTTGACCATTCCAAGGCAAATTGGGGGATCAAAAGAGAACTCATCAGAACCCAAGTTAGAGAGAACGATGAAGGCAAGATCCAGTTGGAGAAACTTATTGATCCTGCCTTGGTTATCCTTAGTGACATTGCTAGGGAGAATCCAAAGATGGATGTTTTGAATAATGCCAAGAATTGCATCATGGATAGCTACAGGACCACTAAATGGCTCTTCCATGAAATCCTTGAGCTCAAACACAAACTAAGCACATTGGAGAGAGATACTTACAACCTCAAGAACAGGGTTACTGAGGATGAGCTTAGTGTGGATAAGAAGATGGACGCTTTCAACACTAGATCCCTTGAGATGGATAAGACCTTGCAAGGCATTGCCAAAAAAAATATCAACATTCTCAAGGAAAATGAGAGTATCAAAAGGTTCATCCACTTTGGGGAAGATCAGAATATATGTAAGGAACAGGATCAAGAAATCATCCTGAAGGACAAGATTCTAGATGAAGGTGCAAGGAAACAAACCATATCCAGCACTAGGAAAAAAGAAACACTGGCCCCTGAGCTGGAGCCTTCAGAGATGAAGGAGGAGGTGGGCAAACTGTCCGAGCTCGAAATCAATGCTACTAAGATGCTCAAAGACATCATCTGATGTGCCTTGACCTTTGGTGGCCTTTCCTAGTTTTTTAGTGCTTCTCCCTAGCTTTTTCTTGTTTATTGTTTATGGGAGTTGTTTTACTTTCCGACTCTTGGTAGCCTTTTTCATTTAAAATGTTGACTAATTTAACTATGTATGGGGTTTTAGGGCCCTTTTAAAGCTTGTTTTCCTTAATCAAAAATAGACCACAGGCTTAACAAATTAGAAATTCCCATGTAGTTACCCATTGGAAGACATAAAAGGGTCCCTCCTAATATGAAGGTTAAACACATAATGTAGAGAATAGTCTCAAACTTAGGGACCACAATCTGAAACTTAGGGAAATGAAACTTAAGGAATGGAAAATTTTTAAAAGGGGTGACATTTAATAACATAAAGAGTTTGGACTTATAAGAAATGACCCCTTTTACAACAATGTTGTGACCCATTCATCATGTTAGAAAAGGTAATAAAGAAATAAAACATCACAGGGTTTATCAATATTTAGGCAATTTTTGATATAAACCTTAAAATCTTCTCACCAAAAACCTAGGAAGACAATTGCAGAAACCTTACAAAATATAAATCCATTGAAACTCAAATAATTTTGCAAGGCACAAAATTTTACCACTAGTGACTCTAGTTAAGGACATTATGCACCACTACATAATGAATAGGAGAGAAGACCACTTATAGAGCACAAAAATTAGACAAGACAACACAAAGGGAAACTATAATACTAATATAGAAAACCTAATTTATTGTTCACGGAAGAGAACTACATAGGACAAGTAGTGTTTCGTGATTTGTCCATAAACAATAAATTACATAAATTTTCCAACCATATCTATGATAAAATAGGATTCATCTCCTCATTTATTATGAACAACAAATGGCCGTAACCAAATTGGATCAAAATTTCCATGCTTTCCTTTGTCTTCCAATCTACCATTTTATTTTAGCATTGTGTCATTAGTATTAATTTTTTAGTAGTTGTCTTCTTATCATATAAATTTCTTACATATAATTGAAGTTTGGTACTTATAGAACAGGCTTCTCTCCTACTCCATCTAGTTTCGTGAAGTCATATGTTCCCAACTGCATCTCATCCTCTACTTCATTATCATGATTCTAAAAAAACCTATACATTTCCATCAAACTATTGTGAGATAATCTTGCATGCATTCCATACACCATATCAAAAGGTGTACAACTAATTACTTTTTTAAAAATTACCCTATCTTCTAAGAAAACTAGTGCTAATTTAGATTCCCAGGACCTTTTATTCTTATCTAGGACTCTCTTTGTGATCTTCAACAAGATTTTTTTACTTTATTCAACTTATCCATTTTCTTGGGGGTTATATGGTGATGAATAAGATGTTTGGATTCCAAATTTATCATAGAACTCATTGTATTCATCTAAAATGAGAAACATATATTTACAAATACTATCCTTTTAGGACATCCAAACCTTGTCACAATATTACTCATCAAAAAATTAGTCAATTTCCCTTCTTGTTGGGATTACTTCTACCCATTTTATAAAATTTTCTAGCTACAACCAATATCCACGAATGACCCAAACTAGTTTTTTTTGACAATTTCACCTACAAAGTATATACTCCAATGCTAAAAAGGAGCATGTACCTCAATTAGATGTTGTTATGTGGAGCCTAATTAGACAGCTCAGTGATGAATTTTTCCCCACTTCCTTCAACACGATTTCCTCCCAATTTGTTTATACAAGGGTTTCGGGTAGCACCCCAATGACAGGGTCAAGAGGTAACACCCCTTGTAAGCTCCTGGGGCAGAGCCCCAACTGCACTTCCTATCTCGATACAAGGGAGTTGAGGGGTAGCGCCCAACAAAGACAAAAATGACTTTAGTATTATAAAAGGCATTGTGAAAATTCTCATTATAGCCACTAATTATTAATCTCCTATCGTAAATGATTATTAATAATCAGTGGTTACAATAGGAATTTTCACATGGCATCGGAGAAGTGTTGAGGGTAGAAGAGTTTTTCCCTAGGGAATAAATTAAGGGTTTATATAAACTAGATTGATCTCTTTAGATTTATTATTGTTTTAATCCCTTGAGATGGCTTTAGCTAGTTTGAGAGATCAGGAAAGATTGGATGGTGCCTCAAATTTTGGTGTTTGGAAGGCCAGAATTTCTTTATTATTGGAAGAGAATGGTATCAAGGGTTATGTTACTAGGGTTTTAGTTGTACCAACAGATGTGACGCAGTTTGCAACATATAACAAGGATGATGCCAAGGTGAGGTGGATTATCCTTGATGGTGTCAAGGATCATATTGTTCCACATATCGCAGAGCTAGATACAATGAAGAAGATGTGGGACACCATTCTAAATTTGTACCAAAATGCTACCACCAACGAGAAGATGATTCTCAGGGAGAAGTTGAAGAGTACCCAGATGAACCAAGGAGAAGACGTTACAAGTTACCTCACCAAGCTTAGAATTTTCAAGGATGAGTTAGCAACTGTTGGAGATAGTCCCAATGATGATGAGAGAGTAAGAATAGCCCTAAATGGGTTTTCTAAACAATGGAGTATCTTTGTTCAAGCTGTTTGTGGATGAGATACCTTACCGATTTGGGATCGACTATGGACTAATTTCACTCAAGAGGAGTTTAGACTAAGTCTTGTTAATGGGGCCAACAAGAGTCAAAAAAGTGAGGTGGAATAGGAAAACGTTGCCCTAGCGAGGAAAGGGAAAGCAAAGAAGGGGTCTAGCAAAGGATCAAATTCACAAAGTCAGAAGAAGAAAAGGACCTCTCTAAGGTCAAGTGCTTTGGATGTCACGAGTATAGTCACTATGTCAGTGATTTCCTAGAAAGGAAGAAGGCAAAGAAGTAGGTGGCAGCTTTAGCAAGTGTAGAAGAACTCTCAAATAGAATGGAAGATGAGTTTGCACTTATAGATTGCATGGTGAGCCCAACCTCACAAACTATCTGGTATATATATGGTGGGGCATCATTTCATATGACAGGAGTTAGAGATTACTTCTCTAGTTATAAGGAGGAGAACACCAATATCCAAATTTCTATGGGAAACTTGTCCAAACTCAACTTAGTTGGCAAAGGGACTATTTAGTTTTAGGGGGAGAATGGAAAGACAATTCTAGTTCATGATGTATTGCATGTGTCAGGCTTAGGTATGAATTTTATTTTCATACTTGTTCTTCAGGATAGGGGGTATAATGCACTCTTTAGAGGGACACATGTTGATTAAGCACAAGGATTGGAAATCACCCATAACTATTGGAGATAGGAGTGGTCACCTTTATAGTTGCAGTTTGATACTCCTAAGGCACTCATGAGAAGTTGTAATCCTAGAGATCTTGGAAAGCTATGTCATAGGAGGATGGGCCATATTCATCATGGAGCACTCAAATTACCTCATGAGATGATGAAAGGTGTTCCAGAGGTGACCATAGAGCATGATGATGTATGTAAAGGATGTGTTTTGGGGAAGTTTGTGAAAGCATCTTTTCCAAGGAGTGACACTAGATCTCAAGGTGTGCTTGATCTAGTACATTCAGATGTATGTGGAATGATGTCAACAAAGTCTCTTAGAGGATATGAGTACTATGTTACTTTTATCAATGATTTCTCTAGGAAGACCTAGATATACTTCTTGAAGAACAAGGATGAGGTTTTTAGTTGATTCCAAGAGTTCAAGGCTCTAGTGGAGAACTCGACAAGAAGGAAGACAAAGGTTCTTCAGTCAAAAAATGGAGGCGAGTACAAAGGAAATAACTTCCAGGAGTTTTGTACTAGGGAAGGAATCAAGAGAGAGTAGATTGTTCCTTACACCACAACAGAATGGAGTTGCTAAGAGGAAGAACCATTCTATATTGGATTAGTTAGATAGTTGGTAGATATTGAGCCTTCTAGCTATTAGGAGGCTACAAAGCATCAGGTGTGGTAGGATGCTATGGTTGAGGAGTATTCCTCAATACTTCATAATGATGTGTGGGAGGTAGTTCCTAGACCAATAGATAGAGCAGTAGTTGGATCATGTTTTATCTATAAGATAAAGCATGGTACAAATGGTAGCATCAAGAAATACAAGGCAAGGTTCATGACCAAGGGGTTCTCTCACAAGGAGGGAATAAACTGCGAAGAGACATTTGCTCTAGTGGCTAGATATACTTCTATATGATCTATGATCTCATTTATAGCACAAATGGGATGGTAGATCCATCAAATGGATGTCAAGACAACATTCCTTAATGGTGAGTTAAAGGAGGAGGTATACATAGAGAAATAAGAAGGCTTTGTAGCACACAACAAAGAGACCCACATGTGTAGATTGAAGAGAGCATTGTACAGACTCAAGAAGGCTCTTAGAGCATGGTATGAGTGCATTGCCACATACTTGTAGGGATGGGCTTTGTGAAGAATGAAGCGGATGCTAACCTCTACTACTTGGTGGTTGGGGGTGAGGTTCTCATTCTTGTTCTTTATGTGGATGACTGGTTTCTTACATGTGCACTAGGGCTCATAGAAGACTACAAGAGGGACCTTGCAGAAGAGTTTGAGATGAAGGACTTAGGAATTATGCACCACTTTCTAGGCATGGAGGTGTGGCAAACAGATGGAGAGATTTTCCTTGGTCAAAGAAATATTGAATTGAAATTTTGAAGAGATTCGAGATGGAGGATTGCAAAGCCATGTCTACACCCATGATCATGAATTGGAGGAAGGTAGATACATCTAAGGAGAAGGATGTAGATCCCACTTTATATAGGTAGTTGATTGGTTCGCTTATGTACTTGGTCAACAATAGGCCAGATATTGCATTTGTAGTGAACTCACTTAGTCAGTTCATGGTTAAACCAAAGACAGTGCATTGGAGAGAAGCCAAACATGTATTGTGTTACTTGCATGGTATAATTGAGTATGGGATCAGATATGTTTGAGATGAAGGTATCACGTTAATGGGCTATAGTGACGCAGATTGGGCAGGAAGTAAAATGGACAAATGGAGCACTTTAGGGTGTTGATTTAGTTTGGGATCAGGAGTTGTATTGTGGTTCAGCAGGAAGCAGAAATCTATGGCTCTGAGTTCAGCAAAAGAAAAATACATAGTAGCTAGAATAGTGACATGTGAAGCTATATGGCTTTAGAAGTTGTTAGTAGCCTTGTTTGGTCAGAAGGTTGAGACTATTGTGATACACTGTGATAATCAGAGTTGCATCAAGTTGTCTGAGAATCCAGTATTTCATGATAGGTCTAAACATATATACATCAGATATCACCTCATCAGAGATTATGTATAATGGGGGGTTGTTCAGCTACAATACATACCTATAGAGGAGCAGGTGGTAGATATTCTGACTAAGGCATCAGGGAAGGCAAAATTCATCTTCTTTAGAGATAATTTAGGTGTCATGTAGAACAACTTCCTCACTAAGAGGGAGTGTTAGTTTTAGGTAGCTTGGACAATTGTTCATCCATGTGATTAATTAGAAAATATTTGTTAATTAATTGACTCCTTCTAGAAGCAACCAGCAACCTATTGGTTAGGTTGTTTTAATCGAGAAGCAACTAGAAACTTCTTGGTTAGGTTGTTATCAAGAAGCAACTAGAAACTTCTTGGTTAGATTGTCTTGATCAAGAAGCAACTAGAAACCTCTTGGTTAGGTATTATAAAAGGGGGGTCAAGGGAGGCATTTGGAGAATAGAGGAACACAAGGAGTTGTAGAAGCATTTGCAGTGTTAGCAAATGAGTTTACAATGATAGCAAATAGTATTGTAGTGTTAGAAAGGTCGCAATGATAGCATTGAGGATAGAAGTGGGGAATATCAATAGGAGAAATTAGGAGGTTGTCTAAATTTTGCTAGTGAGAGGCAAGCAATTTTATATCTTTTGATTTATTAAAGTTAATATATTTTCCATTTGCAAAAATGGTTTCCCTTAGGGGGTTTTCTAGGGATGATTTGTCTAAAATTATTGTGTTCTTTCTATTCTGAATTTCTTTCCATATTTTATTGGTGAAGTCACAATTGTGTTATTTTTTGATATTAGTTGTGAATTTGTTTTCAAAAATTTAATAATCATTTATGACAGGAGATTAATAATGAGTGACTGCAATAGGAATTTTCACAGGTATCATGAGTTATTTTTCTATTGGACAACATATTCTAGCCCTAATTTAATAACCAACACAAGTCTTGTATAAAATGGATTAAGGTTAGGGATTTTTTGGTATGATTATTTAGTAACTTCTTGTAATGGTATTGAGTTGCAAGGGATTGCATATTGTAACCAAGTTGAATTACTAGATAACAATATCAAGCTTTCTGTTTGGTGGACATGGCCTAGGGATTGGGTGAACCATATTAAATATTTGTGTCTTCTATCCAATTTATGTACCCTTCATACCTTTGTTTTATTGGTTATCTTTGCATGTATTTGCATGTAATTATTATTTTCTCTCTAAATAATCCTAAAATTAGCTTTTGAGGAAAGTTCCTAGAAAACTTCAACGTACCAGGAAACCTTTGATATGCATGGCACTTCCTTACCAATTGATGGAAATTCTTGAATATTGTAGTCTACCAAAACCAATCTCCCAAAATCTTGTGTGTAGTAGTTTTGGCCATATAATCATTCTCCATTATGTATTTCATTTAATAAACTACTATCCTAAGCTTTGTCCACAGATTATAGCATAATCTCATCAACATTTCCTTACCATAGCTTTCCCAAAACAATGGTGTGCTTAATTGCATGCAACTTCAATGTTTTTCTCTTATTCTCATCCATTCCTTTAGGGAAATTTATATTCTCTAGGTTAAATATTATGTCTTTGTACCTCTTATAACCATCCATTTCACATAGGAAATCCCTATGTTCTTCCCCAACTTGGTTGATCTAGTTAGCATCCAAATTTATCTCAACCGTCAACTTTTCTAATCCTTGACCTCTAGCCAACATTTTTATATAGATCTGAATGTTGAAATCTTGGATCTTGTCGATTCATCTACATCTTTGATGCAAAGGGGTTTTTGAGTATTTTTATAATGTATTATGACCCAACTATATTGTACACCTCACTAGGAACATTCCAACCAAGATCACTATAACCAAGATTTATTCTCTTGGTTCACAAGTGGGTTTATTTAAATATCTAGCACTACTCTTCTACAATCTAAGGTCACCAAGAAATCTACCCTACCCCTTTCCAATCAAGTTCTATCCATGAATCCCTCTCCAAGACTTGTAGACAAATTCATTTCTTTGCAAAACCAATCAAACAATTAATCCACCCTTAGTGTGATTCCTCACCTTGTACTTTCATACTTATACTCTAGTTTGCTATCAATATAGCTAGCCACGTAGAGATGTCTACCCCTTAATTCTCAACCAATGTTCCACTAACACACACCAATTGGTCCAAACCACCATGGTCATTATTGTTATAGGAAAACTCTTCATTTCATCAAGATTCATATTTCCTTAACAATGGAATGGAGAGTTTCACATTGTTTTCTATCAAAATACCAGTTAATTAAGCTTTTGGACCTTCTTTAAGAGATTGGGTGATTACTACTTTGTTGATTCACCAAATCCAATAGAACTACAAGAAAATTGTTAATCTCAGATTGGTTTTGACAAGTGAGTGTCTATACGCTTAAGTCATTTACTTAGTTCATGTCAAACAATTAACATTTGTTGAGCACAACATGTAAATTAGAGCATGTCGAGTAAATAGTGAGTGTCGAGTCACTCATATGCTGAGTCACTCAAGTGTCAAGTAGATAGTATGTGTCGAGTGATTCCAGAACTAAGAAAGCAGTGCATGTCGAGTTATTTAGATGCCAAGTGACAACATTGAAGTCATAGTATGTGCTGAGCACCAGGAACTTCAGATGTTGAGTAACATAGTTTTGTCATAGTTGTTTGTAATGGCATAAACTACTATCTAAACTATTTTTTTGGGCTGACTTAAGGATTGAATTCCAATATTTTGGTGATAAGGATGAATCTTAAGTGGGAATCCCTATGTATTAAATGCATCCAATTAGGTAAAGGGAAGGTTTAAGCAACAATATGGATGAATCACAATCATTGATTCATACCTAATCCTAAGTCACCTAGGTCTTATTAAGGAGGAAAAACCCTAAACTTCTTATGAGTGGAAAGGGAATGAATGAATTATCAATGAGAGTTTTGCAAGTGCAAACCAACACATTCATGGTGACCAAGGAATTATGATCTGAATTGAATTGCAAAATCAGTTAAAGGAGATCAGAGGAAGGAAACAATGAACAATAGAGAGACATCTAATCAAGAAAGATCAAGTACACATCAATATAGAGGTGATCTATCATCAAGCATAAGAGTGCTAATCACAGGATCATTGCCAAGACATTCTAACAAGTGAATTAGTTAGATCTCTTAACAAAGTAGTCCTAATAGACTGTATTGAAATCCTCTAATAAGGTGCTTGCTTAATTATGAGTTGAAATCCTTTAATCAGGCACACTTCTAACAGGGTGTCAAAATATTTTAACAAGGTAAGACTTAACAGTCTTTGTAAGCCTTTAACAGGGTAGCCCTTTCATAGGGTGGATCATGTTTCATGATTAAACATTGCAACCTTCATTGGATACACTTTATTATTGCAGTAGTGAAGATTTGTGGGTGTCATCCCCACCCCAATTTTACCTTCTCATTGGAGGGTTTTTGGGTAATCATATCTCATGTCATTTATGTGTGAATGCTTACTTGTTTACATGTTTTAGATGTATACACTTTACATGATATTTCAGATTACTTATTGAATATGTGAGATGGATGTCTAGTGAATATTTTATGGGTAAAAGTTTAAAGCACTAATTCACCCCCCACACCCCCCCCAACTCTCAGAGTTTACCTTTTCTATTGTAATTCCAACAATTGGTATCAAAGCCTAGTTCTCTAAAAGTGAAGCTTTGAAGCTTTGAGGAAAGATCTTGGAAATGGAAGTCTACAAGTTGGGAAAAATCATTGAGAACCAAGAGATTGAAATGCAACTCATTCTACATCAATTGAATAAAGCAAGAGAACATCTAAATAAATCATTAAGAAGAAGGAAAGAAATTTCTATTAAGGAGAATGACACACAATACCAAGAGATAGACACTACTAAGTGTAAGAATTTGACTTAGGGAAAAATTCATCCAAGACCAAGAAGCACAATAAGTAGCACAAATAGACCAATAGAGTATGATCATAATAACAATATGATATTCAATTCATTGTAATTGATTGTATATTACACTAGAGGTGCATGTATATAAAGGCCTCTAAGATGCATCTAGAATGTTTAGGAGTTAGCAATATGATAAGCTCCACAACTAAGCACATGACCACCAAGAATGGGTTATCCTCCATTAAGCACAGGAGTTAGTGTGATGATGAGAGGATAAGCCTACAAAGGTGTGTCATGTAAAACTATGTTGTAGACACCATGTGCTAAATTGAGAGTGTGAACAACTATGTTGTCAACATGATAACTTAGTTGATTATGCAAACTCCACTGATGTAGACACCATGTGTTAAATTGGAGTTGCTTACTCCTATGTTGTCAACATGACAACTCATATGAGTATGCAAACTCCTAGGTGGCTAACCTAATAAATAATAAATTAATGCATTTATCCTAAGTAAACTTAAGTAAAGTGTAAATAATAATTATTTACACTAATACTAAGCTATTTGCAAATTGAAACTCCAATGGATTTGATGCAACAATTCCAGATCCAATGGAAAAGAATAGAACCCTAGCTGAAGACATCAAAAATCTTAAGATAGAGCAAGAATTACAAGCCATATTATTGTGTGAGGTGAGTGGACAAAAAAAGAAAGTTATGGAAGACAAAGTCATGGTTGAAGATGATAAAGGCTTTTGACCATCAGATTGGAAGAGAAGTCATTTGAAGTAAATATGATTGCTCACATGTAATTGGAAACAATGAATCAAGTCATGATTGCTAGTCATGAAATAAATAGTAAAGACATTGAGATAACAACACTGAAGTTGCAGAATGAACAATTGAGAAATGATCTAAAAAGGGAAAAAGAGTTTGCTAAAAGTTTCAATAAACCTAATGAAGCTATCAAGTACTTTGAACAATTGATGAGATCTCCTAGAACTAACAATGATACATCTGGACTAGGATAGACAAGTACTAAAGAAGGAGAATCATCAAAAAGTGCTGAAGAAAGAAGTAACAAAGGTAAGAACTTGAAATGCACTTGTCATAATTGTGGTAAGAAAGGACATACTACTAATGTGTGCAGGAGTAAGACCACAAATTAAAATATTAAGTAGAAGAGCATGAGTCACTCTCATAAGTGTAAAAAACAAGGTCATTAGGCACATGAATGCAAAACCAAGACCATGCAC
This sequence comes from Cupressus sempervirens, assembly GCA_028749045.1. Classification (NCBI taxonomy): domain Eukaryota; kingdom Viridiplantae; phylum Streptophyta; class Pinopsida; order Cupressales; family Cupressaceae; genus Cupressus; species Cupressus sempervirens. The sequence continues at coordinate 284,016,932 of CM053791.1, forward strand.
ACTCAAAGATTTGAAGGATATTGTTATAGCTATCAGAAGTATGGACATAGAGCTTTTGAGTGCAGATCTAAACCCATGTGGTCATCAAACAAGAAAACAAAGCTAAAGAAAACTGGAAAATTTTATAATTGGGATTATAACACAAGGTATAGTTGTCACTACTATCAAGAGCATAGACATGTTCCTGAGAATTGTATTAGACCTCACTTCAGGAGTGATTACAAAAGGTGATTGAGGCAAACCAAATGTTTTATTTGTTTGAAGACTGGTCACATCAGTCAATATTGTCCAACAAGGTCAAAAGCACCAAGTTGTGAGTTCAACAAAGGTAAAGGCAAGGCAGATATTGAAAATGTTAGAGATGAGATAAACAAGACATGGAGGAGAAAGGAGGATTGCAACACATCAAGTGCATATGAGATCACTTCTCCCAATTGGTCAGGTGATCACACCTCATCAAACTAAGAAATCAAGAGGGATGTGGGACTGATATTTAAAAGTTATACCATACATTAGTTCCAAGGATTTAGTTCTAAAAAGATTACATATGCATGAATAAATATGCAAAGTGTTATTAAAAATCAAGAAAAAATCTTTAAAGTTTTGTCAGCTTTTTCATGTTACTTCTGAGCATAAAAAGTCTCTTATGGTTGCTGAGTAAAATATTAGTGGATGCTAAGCTAACAAAATTGGTTAGTTGAGGTCGAGCTTGTAATGGTTGCTAAGCAAATGGAAAGACATGCGAATATCGAGTGAGCCAAAAATCAATTGATGTTGAGCTTACAACTATGTAAGTACTTAACATTAATTGCAATGTTTTAAGGGCTATTTGATTGATTTATGCTCATTCAACATCATTTGAATCGAGAAAGAAGATGAAGAGCTAAAGGCAATCTAGAGGATTTCATCTGAGCATTCATAGGAGATTTGAATAGATGTTCGACACCATTTCATCAGGATTTGTAAGGTATTTACCATGTGTCAAGCTATGCAGTTTCACATTTCACAAACCCTAGATATATGTAATGGCATCTAGTTCTTCTAAAGAAAAAGGTGTAGAAGGAAAAGAGGTTTTAGATGTTCAGTTAATTAGCAATGAGATCAAACAACCTATTTTCAAGGCTATTCTAGATATAGTGTATAAGTAGGATCCCTTCGGTGCGTTGTCTATGATAGCACCGCAAGTCTTGATGATTCAAGATATTAGGAACTATTATAATTGCAAGATTGGAAGCATAGGTGACATAGAAATTAGGGAAGAATATGTGAAAATGGAGCATTGAAGGAAGAAGACAATATTGTCAAAAAGAAAGGGTTAACTTGTGCCCTAGATTTTCCAAATGTCTTCAAAATTGAGTGGATTAGGATTGTCTTAAACAGAATACATGACAGCTTAGTATGGTTAGAGAATGGACTAGTTAAAATTACAAAGAAAATTGTTTATAGGGTAATAGGGTATCCAATCCTAGATCGGCCAAAGACTATGAGAAGTAAGTCAAAGGAACTCATTGAAAAGAACACAAGGGATGTATAGAACAAAAGTGGAATAACTATTGACACAATGACAAATCCCCTGATAGCTTCTGTAGTGAGGGTAATAGCACACAAGTTTTATTAGTCAAGTAGATTAAATAGTGTACATTGCATTATAGTGGATATGGGCTATAAAATTGTGAAGAAAGATCATACATATGATCTTGTTGAGTTGTAGTTGCAACAATTCATCAAAATTTTGTCAGCAATAAGGAAAACAAAGAGTGCTCGGTGTAAAATTGGATCTATTCTGGTGTGTATTTTCTTCTATGTGTAGAATACATTTCTTACATTTGGTAAGGTTATATGGAAGACAAATAGATCAATTGTAATACAAATAGAAGAATTCATTGAGCAATTAGGTTATAACTTTGAGTCAGTAATGACTAGTTATTTTGAAGATTTTAAATAATTTATGAAGAAGAGATTAAGGATTCTAGTCTCACTAGTGAAGAAACATTATGATAATGTTTTCTTTCTAGTTGATACTTATCACACATATGTTCAAGCAGTGATTCCTAGAGTGAGATGGCTAAATCCATTAAGTTCTGAGATAAATATTGATGAGGCCTCTATAGAAATCACAACATTACTTATAGAAGAAGTGGACAAAGAAGCCAATGCATTTGGTAACTATGAATTGTCCAAATCAAAAATCACTATGGAGTTAAAGACTGCTTTTGTGATCAAGAAGAAGAACAAATTGGTGAAGAAACTGAAAGAAAAATTCAATAAAGGAGAAAAGGAAGAGGAGGAAGAGGAAGATGAAGAAGCAAAAGAAGACACATAGGCTCAAGCACCACTAGAACTGATACAAGGTTAGGGATAGGATCAGCAAGATGAGGAAAAAGAAACTATTGAAGGTGTCGAGGGAGAAGAAGTTGAGGAAGCACCTATTCCTACTGACAAAAAGAAAAGAAAGGTAAAGACACAAACAATGACAAAACCAAAGAAGGTTGCAAAACAAATCCAACCTAAATTAGCAACACCTACCACAAGGGCTAGTACAAGAGTCACTATATAGAAGGTTAAAGAGGTAGCCAAGCCTAAAGAGCAGGAAGGTGGAACAAAGAAAAGACCAAGAAGAAAGTACGTTGCTCAGGCTAAATTTGATCAGGAGAAGATTGAATTTGATGACAACAACCAATTCCAAGTGGTGAGTCATAGTCCCTCCTCAAATCTAGATAATTTATGTGAGAACATTAGAAACAATGTTGATTTGTCAAGTTTCTCTCACATTGAATTTGATAATCTTGGAAACATTGAGAAGAATCAAGTCCAAGAGGCAATATATGCCATGATGAATACTTTTAAGAAAGCTCCTTTAGAAATTTCCAACTCCATACCTAAGAGTTTATATGGTAGAGTTGAGTAGAAATGACACTATTGTTTAGACACAGAGAAGCAAATTAGGGAGACAACCCTCTCTCAAGTTATGCTAGAACTTAGCAAGGCACAAATGTCTAAAGCCATAAAGATATATATTGTGAGATTTGTACCTAACTATATGGGATTTAACATAGTACAAAACAACATAGGATGTTGTAAAGAAGTCTAAATAGATGTAGAAACTAACATATGGACTGGCTACAATCAAAGATGATGGAAAATAACCTATTGACGTAGAAAATGATGAAGAGGATAACAATGAAGAAGGCATAGTTGAGGGAGGCACTGATATGAATATTGGTGATCAGGCAACAACTAAGAAAGAGCAACAACCAGATCAGAGTGTACAAGATACACAAATTTCAAGTGCTAGCCCTCCATAGGTGATAAGTGCAAGTACTAAAATTGTCATAGTAAAGGATGTTTCTAATCCTACTGATCAAAACATCAATCCCCTAATAGATGAAGATTTGAAAAGGATACTTATCCAATCTACACTACAGGCCAAATTATGCGGCAACCCTGTATTGATAAGTGTAGATGAATTTCAAAAGTCAGAAACTATGAGTGCAAGGGAGGAAGTGAAAACACAAGAAACACCTATAATCACTTCTCAAGTCACAAGTGCACAACCTTCACAACCCTTATTTGTATATCAAAGGAAGGAGACAATAGGTTGCACTGTTAGTACACTCATGGAAGTCTCCAGTCTTAGAAAATATATGAGTCTGAAAAGGACAAGGTTGAGACAATTGGAGAAGACAAGGTGGAAACACCAGTCAATGATTGGAAACAAAGAAAAATAGGTCAGGTAGATGCACCTACACCTCCAGCACAAGCTCAAGATTCAACTGAAATCAAAAAGGCAAAAAAGGACAAGTCTAAAGAGACAAATTTGACACCCAAGTTGAAGGAGCTAGTAGAAATTCAAGCATTGGTGACATTACCAGAATCAAGAACTCCTTCCAGTCAAAATCTTCAGAGGCCAAGCACAAATGCTACACCATTGCAATTCTCAGTGCTAAGTCCTAGCTCATCTAAGACAGAAGAGGTAATTTCTTATGGAGATGTTAGCCTAGATGAAGAAATTGTATTGCCCAAGTTTGATTATGCATCAATAACAATTGAGCAGATGAGTATACTACAAGAGGCTCTAACAAGGATGAAACATGAATAACTACTCAGAAGGGAGCATAGGCAAAAGCAAGCTTTGATTGAGATCAAAGACATTTTCTTAGATGCATTCAGTCTGCCTACTCCAAATGAAACAAAGCCTATCATTGAACAATTGACCAACATAGTGGAAAGAGTAAGTAATACATACCTAGACACTAATGTCAAATTATTAGAATGGTCTAAGAAGAAGTTTCAAAATAAAGTGAATGAGAAGATATCTAGTGATATTGCACTGACAGAGGTTGCATTAGCAACTAAGATAGATAGTGTGAAGAAGGTACTAGAGAATATTTTTTCTCTATACACCAAATTGTGTAATCCTACACTCTTCACATAGGAGATAAGGAATCACATCCTAAGCTTGGAGAGTCAAATGTAGTCATCCGGTGCAAAATTGCCCATGACTCCAGCTCAAAGTGAGAAACACTTCAGGACCCTTTTGCAATCCTAAAGTCAGTTAGCATCATTACAAGCAAAAGAAGCCAACATAAGGGATAAATTGATAAGTATGCAGTCTACACTAACTCCTCACATGGAGATTTTACACAAGGAGCTAGGCTATGCATAAATGCTTATGAAAAAAGACCCCAATCTTTCTACATTAGATGGCTTAGTACACCTTGATGCCGCACTAGCCATCCAAATTAAGTTTTTAGAGGTAGCATGTGATAATTCAGATGCAACTCTTAAAATTATACTTGAGGTGCACAAATCCTTTTTGGAAAAATACACTATTAGTTTATAACCCATTGACATCAGTGCCAAAAAGGGGGAGTAAGAGCAATTTGGGAGCAAGAATGGGGGAGTAAAAGCAAGTTGGGAAAGTAAACAAATAGAAAACAGAGAAAGAGTATCAGTAAAGGCAAATCTGCTCAATAGGAGAAAGATTTTATTATAGAGTATACTACAAATGAGATCAAACAACTCAGGGGGAGTTATAAGATTTTGAGGTATAAGTCATGTTGCAAAATTTTGATATTTTGAAATTTTATATAGAAGCCGAATAGTCATTTATGTTATGCTCATAAGAATAAGAGTATTAATGTATGACCAAGTGTTTTTGACACTCATGTCAAAGGGGGGGATTGTTAATCTCATATTAGTTTTGACAATTGAGTGTTTATGCACTTAAGTCATTTACTTAGTTCATGCCAAACAAGTAACATATGCCGAGAACAACATGTAAATAAAGCATGTTGAGTAAATAGTGAGTGCCAAGTCACTCATATGCTAAGTCACTCAAGTGTCGAGCAGATAGTATTTGCCAAGTGATTTTGGAACTGAGCAAGCAGTGCATGCTGACTCATTCAAATGCCGAGTGATAGCATTGAAGTCACAGTATGTGTTGAGCATAGGGACTTTAGATGTTGAGTAACATATTTTTGTCATAGTTGTTTGTAGTGGCACAAACTACTATGTAAACCATTTTTTGGGCCGAATTAAGGATTGAATTATGATATTTTTGTGATAAGGATGAATCTTAAGTGGGAATCCCTATGTATTACATGCATCCAATTAGGTAAAGGGAAGGTTTAAGTGGCAATACTGATGAATCACAACCATTGATTCATATGTAACCCTAAGTCACTTAGGTCTTCTTAAGGAGGGAAAACCCTAAAGTTCTTATGAGTGGAAAGGGATGAATGAATAATCAAGTAGAGTTTTACAAGTACAAACTAGGACATTCATGGTGACCAAGACATTATGATCTGAATTGAATTGCAAAATTAGTTAAGGGAAAACAGAGGAAGGAAATAGTGAACAAGAGAGAGACATCTGATCAAGAAGGATCAAGTACACATCAATATAGAGGTGATCTGTCATCAAGCATAAGAGTGCTAATCATAGGATCATTGCTAAGACATTCTAATAGGTGAATTAGTTAAATCTCTTAACAAAGTAGTCCTAATAGGTTGTATTGAAATCCTCTAACAAGGTGCTTACTTAATTATGAGTTGAAGTCCTTTAATTAAGCACGCTTCTAATGGGGTGTTGAAACACTTTAACATGGTGAGACCTAACAGTCATTGTAAGCCTTTAATAAGGCAGACCTTTCATAGGGTAGATCATGTTTCATGATCAAACATTGTAACCTTCATTGGATACACTTTATTATTGCAGTAGTGAAGATTTGTGGGTGTCATCCCCACCCCAATTTTACCTTCCCATTGGAGGGTTTATGGGTAATCATATCTTGTGTCATATATGTGTGAATCATTACTCGTTTACATGCTTTAGATGTATATGCTTTACAAGATATTTCAAATTACTTATTGAATATGTGAGATGGATGTGTGGTGAATGTTTTATGGGTAAAATTTTAAAGCATTGATTCACCCACCCTCTCAGAGTTTACCTTTCATATTGTAATTCCAACAAAAAATAAAGTTATTTCACCGTATTGTTATACAACATAAGTTACATATATTAAAATATGTAAAGATAAATGTTATAGATATTGAAACATAAAGCTTGTACAAGAAAAACATTGAATTGATTGATCATTCAATACAAATTCTCCAACTCCTTCATCATACAAATTGAAGTGACCATATAGGGAATATCCTATTTCTCTAACTACATTCCAACCAATCATACCAAAATTTTGAACAAAATGAACTTTGAGTGACCACATTTCATTGTTTCATAACTTGCATGCTTTAGTACCTGTAAAATATAGAAATTTGTAGATTCACAACTTGAAAATTGAAAACCTTGAAAAATGGTGATTACATACTAGTTGGACATTAAGAGACCTTATTAAAACTCATACAACTCATGGTCTTAGGAGACCTTATCACATTTTTAGGAAAATAGGACCATATGAACAAATTGGCCATTCTTTTAGGTTCCCCTACATCAATCCCCTCCTTAAAACCGCTTGTTGGGTGGATATGTCTTTTACTGCAACACTAGCTACACATACAACCACTGTTTCTCCCACAAAATCAGATATTAAGTCCTTAAAAACCTTCACTAGTGTATAATTGTGTTTCTTTTTAATGTTATATTTGAACATCTTGTAAGGATTTACGAAAAAAACTATGGGTTTATCAAATCCTTTAGAGTTCTTTTGAAATAAAACTATAACAACTATATTGAATGAGGCAAAGGACGATATTTGCATTGATTTAAGGTAGTCAAGTTACCTTAACACCTCATTTATGGCTTTCTTATTACTCTAAAATGCAATACTTAGCTCTCCTTCCCATTCCATTTTAACCTCTTTTCTAACATCTTATCAATGGTCTAACTAGTTTATGCAAAATTAGTAACAAATATTCTTAGAAAGTTTAACTACCCAAATAATGACAAGATACCCTTCACATTTTTGGGCCAAGGTACCTTATCAATAGCTATCACCCTCTATGGATCAATTCTCCCTCTATCCTTTGTCATTATGTTGCCTAGAAACTTTCCCTTTATAACCCTTAAGGAAAATTTCAAAGATACACCATATTCTATAACTCTAATGAAGATCATTTCTAGGTGTTCACAATGTTGTTCCTCGTTCTATGATTAAGTAGTGAAATCATCTTGGTAAACCACAAGAAAGATATTTATGAAATTTGTAAATTTGACATCCATGACTCTCTAAAATGTTACACCTACATTGGTTAATCCAAACGATATCCTAACATATATGTATGTTCCCCAAGGAGTGGTAAATGTTGTTTTATACTAATCCAACTCTTTAACCATACCCTGGTTATATTTTGAGAAGCCATCCATATCAGACATAAGTTTTGATCCATTAATCCTCTACAACATTTCCCATAATTGTCCTTTAATGATTATTCAAATTTCTAAAATCCATACATAACCTAATATCCCCATTCTTCTTCCTCATAGGTACTAGGTTCAAAACTTGTCATAAATGCCTAATAGGTTTTATAATCCCATTATCTCTTAGCTTCATCATTTCCTCTTATATTATGGGTGTAAGGGTTGGTTTAATAGGTCTCTATTTTTTCTTGAATAATTTTACATTTCCATATGACACGTTGAAACAAATCTTCTCTATAAGATTTCAAGTCATCATAAGACTAGACAAAAATATGCCTATACTTCCTTAACATGTCCATCAATATTTTATTTACCTTACATGACATCTTCTTTCTAATGTAAACCTTTATAGATGCTTCTTGTGTACCAAGTTCAATTTCCTCCAAGTCACTAGAATCAGTAGTTGCATTAATATTTTTCATTTTGTCTTGATTGTCAAAAGTCATTTCTAGCACCACCAAACCCTCAGGAACATTATTAGTCTTTAATTGTATCACCTTATTACTATTTTTTAAAAAAAAATCCATCAATAAATTCTACATAAACATTGAAATCAATTTCCTGGCCAAAATATCCATGCTTGCAATTCCAAAATCATTAAATATCTTGACTGTCATTGAACACTTGCCAAAGAACATTATTATGGATAAATTGTATGATCTAAACTTCCACTTTATAAATCCCTAAAAAGGTTATATCATTAGGCTTTAATGAAATATTTTTTGGCAAAATTTCCACCTTTTTGTGCCTCCTATCCATCCAATCTATCCCAAAGGCATCAAAGTTTTATATTTCATCCCACACTACATTTTTGTATTATTTTATTTTCTTATTCTTAAATGTATATTTGGGCCTGATTTGGGATTCCACCAACTTTTAATTCCCAACAACTTTGAGATTCCATATAACATGTTTCTCTACTAATCTCAATACTAGTAGTAGTGCTTCATACTTTGCCACATTATTGGTATATGCAAAGGTTAAATTAAATGAAAACTTATAAGTCCTTTCACTATGAAAAACCAACATAAACCGTGTACCTAACCCTTATTATAACTTGCACCATAAAAATACATGGTCTACGAGTCTACCTCATTATATTGGTTCTTGACATCTTTAGTCAATAATGCAAGTTATTTTCTCTCACCTAGCATTAGTTTCTCCAATATAAATGCATAAATATCAGTATCCACAAAATTACTTATGTTATCATTAATTTATTTCTCTATCATTTGGGACTCTCTAAAATCTCTTTAAAATCTTAACATGTTTTCCATCAATATGGAGAGTTATAAAGGATAGATCACACTTTAAACTCTCTCCCAAAAATACTCCACTTCCTAGATAGAAACATCCCCTAACAAGGTTAAATGTCAACTACCAATACACTCATTATTAAATCCTTATCTAGAAATGCAAATAACTTATATGGAAAGGTTTTAAAAGTACCTACGATAGAAACCTCTCTAGAATCAGTGACACAATGTCTACCTTGAGTTGTATCTACATTCATACCTAAAGATGATTCAATTCTTGAAAATTTTCCCTTTGATGATAGCTCAATGAATAAAGGATCAATGTTTCCTAATAGGTATTTATAGTGCTATCTAAATATAATTAAGATATATAGGAAGTGATACCCTCAACCTCTTTACTCTTATTTTCTTTCCTTCTATCATTCCCATTTTCTAGAGTGAGCTCACTAATTGGTTATATATTTTAATAGATGAGGAACTTTTAACCCAGGTCACTTCTTCCTCTTTATGCCTATCTATCCTCATCATTTCTAGCAAAAGAACTTTAAGAATAATTTGTGAATACAACTACAACATTTCTACATGTGTGTAATACAAAATATTCTATTACATACTTGGTTTATTGTCTTTAACTTTTTCTTGGTGCTTTAAAATTTGGTTTTCTACTTGGAGTTTTCTCAAGAAGGTGTATCAGATGTATCGATCACTTTCACCTATCCTAGGATGGAGTAGCTTTAGTTGTAGGCTTAAGAACTTCAAACTTATTTGCTTCCCATATTTTCCCTTTAGTTTCTTTGACTTTAATGACAAGTTTATCTTTCTCACTCTTAGTAGTATTTCCCTTATCTTTTTGCTCCTTGACGAACATGGCAACATTTTTCCACTTTCTTCATCTAATTTCCTATTTGTCAAATGGTAATTAGTTTGGACTTGACAAATTGTGATAGTATTTTTTTTTGCAATTTCCTCCTTGTAAGGCCTTCTAAGATCCATAGTATCAACTCCTTGTTCAATGTTGCATCTTTAATCATCAAAATTATCACCATCATTAAAAAATATCCATTCATGGTATGATTCACCCCTTTGTCTTTGTTACTTCACATCCAATTATTGGATTTCACAATCAAAAGCATCAATAATATCTTAAAAATAAGAACCTTCCATATTATAACTAATTTTATCATTTTCACTTGTTGGTCCCTCTTGTTTTAGCATTAATGCCAATGCCATTTATTTAGGGGAGTATTCTAAGTATTAGATAGATAGATAGCATGATTGACATGTTGCATTATGTCTGTCATTGATGCCAACCTAGTATTATTTCTGTAAAGACTGACAAAGTAGTAGCCAAAGAACAAGGTCATATAGATTGTGCATTAATGATGAGGTCAAGCATAGTTAAGGATGTATTCTACATTGTGTCCTGATAAAGTGGACAAGTGCACATACAGAGAGTTCATACATACAAAAGTTATTCATGAATTACAAAAAGACAATGAGCAGATAGAGTACATGATCAAAGGTTTCTGATGATTGATTTGTATCTCTTAAATAGGTTGGAATCATGATGAGAGAAGTTAGACAAAGATAGTAAACAACCTAATGATGACATTAGCAAGTGCACAAGGTTAGAGGTCACACATGTGAGAATATTTAAAGACTGCGAGCTGACACTGACTTGTAATTGCAAAAAGATGTAATATCTTATTGAGGTCCTATATATAATTAATTGGAAAAGCCTCAAGGCCAACTCAAGGAATTATTTTGAGGACATGGTATAAAGGAAAAATATTTCCTTGTGGTAAAGAGTGAGTGTGATTGATATATAAAGTATGAATTGTGCAAGTGATATGAGAAGTTGGTAAATAATTGTAAGTGATCCAAGGGATTATTTGGATGTGAAGATTGTGATCTAGTATTGATATTAGAAGAGGTTTGGTCTGATCAAAAGGATAGAGAAGGAGTTTAGGTTATTTAATTTTCTATTATTTTGCAAGGAATAATACAAAGACCATTTAGATGGTGAGTTCAATGGTCTTGCCCCTGAAGTTATTTGGGCAGTGTGTTCCAAGTTTCTTAATTAAGATTTATCCATGCTAGATGTACTTGATAAATCATTGCTTTCTAAATAGATTAGAGTTCTGAAAGACATTAATATGTTTAAAAATAACATTACTTCCGCACAATGCATTATGCATTAATCTATTTACAAGATTTTTTTAATGTTAGTGTCGTACAACATCTCTGGCCACATTCTTCAAGTTCAACTATTGTTAGCCTAGAAACTATGGATTTGACCATGAATCTCATATCATATATGGCAGAAACTTGGCTCAGCTCGTGTTCTTATTAAGGAGGTGGGAAAACCAACTCTCCCCTTAGCTCCCTTCATTCTTATGTTCCCCCCAACACTCAATTTTCTCATCCTTTATATATTAATTATCAATGTCAAAAAAAGGGATCAACTTCTTCACCTTCTTGTCGGTAGATTTGGTCTTAGAAGTGATATATTTAGAGGGACAAAATTTTGTTCTCTAAAGTGTGATACTCAACAAGGCTTCTTCAAGGGCAATCACTTTTGGGGTTTTAAAATTCTTATTTTTTTCTTCCTAGAAGAGTTGATATTTTTATCACTAGGTTTTGATTTATCATGGGTTTCAACTAAAAAAAAAGGAGATGCGAAAATGATCTTAATAATTAGGAAGGATAATTTTAGACTGACAAGGGACTAGATTATTATAATGATTTTAAGAAAAAAAAGATTTAGAGCCAAAGATGAACGGGTTTTTCTGAAGCATGATGCTTTACAACCCATTTTGTTTTAGACTGATTAAGTTAATTTAAAATATATATACATTCAAACTATAACCAAATTTCTAATGAATTATAATATTTAGAAGATCTTGTATTTGAGGAAGCACGTGGATAATTTTTGGAAAGAAAAAGAATTGCAATTACAATTTAATTATAAGATTTGAACAAAAGCATAATTGAGGAACAACTTTTAATTCATCTGAATGTGAACCTATAATTTTGAAAACAATCTTAAAAAACAACTCCCCTTGTATTCTATTTTTTAATGCGAAAGTTCAATTTTATGGATTCAATTGAGAAGGAGGAAATGCGAGTTTTTCATAAGGAAGCATGCAAACTGATCTTATCATTAACTGCCACATTTTTTTTAAAGGAAAATGGATATTATTAATTTTTTAAAATTTTTTTTGGAGGTGGATTAATCCATACCTTCATTATGCATTAATCTATATCCATACATAGTTTCAAAGCTTCATTTTTATCATACGAAAGATAATAGGCAACAAAGGATAGTCAAATTTAAACATATATATTATTAGACTATTAGTGAGGGTTTGGGTCTGCCTTTTAGCATCACACCTATCCTAGCAATTATTATTTTTTGAAGAGTATATGTGAAGGGAATGACATGGATACACAATAATCTCTAATTCTATGGTGTGAGCATCCAAAAAACTACATATAGTCTCTAAAGCCACCTCAAGAACAATTTTTTTGAAGGGTGACTCTACAATAAAAAATCAAAGACATCATGGAAAAAATAATGTAGAGAAGCATCAATCAAAACATTGCGAGGGAAATCCAACAAAGAGATTTTTTTATGTATTTTGTATTTCTGTAGTACATTATTATGCAATATTTTTTTCTTGAAAAAATCTTGAGGTCCAACATGATCAATACATGGGTATGATGGGAAAAACAATGACCATAGATCCAATACAATTTTCTATAGAATATAAAAGTTGAAGAAACAATACTCTTGCCTATTGTCTTTCCCAACATCTAGACATTCTTTCTATGCATTTGATTGATGTCTTCTATCTCCCATAAGTTCTTCCCTATGAGCATTGCTTAATTTGGGAAAACACATGCACATATCTTCAAATATTGGAATGAAATACTCATCCTTGGGGTTTTGGAGGAAGACCTACTTACACTGATTATCATATGAACTTTTTCTCCTCATTATAGCCTAAAACTTACAAAATGCAACAAAAGATCTAGTTTTAATTCATGCTGGCAGCAACTTCAGGTGATAAAAATAAAGAGGCTCAATAATGAAAGCCCAACTAAAATTAATGTTACCACCACCATAGCAAGTGATGGTGTTGGCTAAACAAATTGAATCACTAAATAGTTCAAAAGGTTTGGCATAAGCTAGCATAGTCATAACTCTAGTAACCGAAATAAAAATGACAAAATAGAAAATGATATGAGGATAAAAAGGGATAAGATCTAAAAGCCACCTTAAAAACTATACAATGTAGCATAATCCTAAAGGGGGTAAATCGATGACATTCCGCTTATGCATTGATAACTTCCTTGATATGCTACATGCCAAGTGAAGATTCAATATATCCCTATCAAAATTAATACACCTACATCAAAATTTGATTAAGTTATATCTACTTATCAATTGATGAGCTTAAGGGGCTTTCTGAATAGAATGAAAATGAATGGGGTATGATGTAAGATGGGGAATATAGGACCTATTCTTAATCCAAATTCTCAAAAGGAAAGATCCAAATGGATTGATCACAAAGAAGTGATCAATGCACCAATGAATCAAACGATGGAGAATATGAAGAAAGGAGGAAATCCCATAATCTACTATAGAAAGTATGTACTTGAAATCTTGAATGAATATAAGGCAAATACTAACCTCAAAGTAGGGAAAATATAGAAAATGTTGATTTTTGATGTTTGTGCATAGTTTTAGGGAATTCTACAACATTCTCTAGACTAGAAATGTCGAGATAGAGAAAACCTAGAATTTCTTTGTCTTTCTAAGATCAAGTCAACTTTGACCCAAATAGTGGGACACAATCTTACCCCTCACTAAAGGTCATCCCTGACCTAAAATAGCTCTAATAGAAATTCTATTCATGGATCATAGAAGTTCGCTGAAAAAGGTATCTAGATCCAAACTTCAATTCGTTGTCTTATACCTATACCTGCAAAAAAAATGGTTTTTTTGTTTGGATGAGGGGTTTGCCTTGGTCAAACCCCAATTTGGAATCAACCTTAATAATGGAATTGAAATAAAGAATGATAGCAAGTAGTAAAAGTAGATCTAACAAAGAAGTTATGATATTCAATAGATATGCAATTGTATTTGAAATGTAAACAAGTATGTTGATATGAAATCTTGAACATAACATTAGCAAATGTAAATCAAAACCTCCATTATTGTATGCTTAGAATCCACCTTGAGAGAAGAATGAATAGATCTTGAAGATAAACAAAGGATATTGAAGGAAGATCAGACTACCATGAAGGTTAGATCTAGGATTTTGAATGATGAATCTTGAAATGCTTGAACCAAATCCCTTCAAAGGCTTGAATGCTTGAATCCTTGATCTTCAATGGAGAACTTGAATGCTCAAATGGTTTATTGCTTGCTCACTTGATTTTCTCACTTGAATTCAATGGAAGGTGAATGCTTAATCATGAAAAGTGGATGTCTCCTCTTGGATAATGGATGATGCCTCTCAAAATTAGAGAAGGCTTCCTTATATAGTGATCTAGGGCACAAACTTCTAGAGAGGCCAACATTAGAGAATTAAATCCCAATTAATCTTAACCCCTAGAAATGGACCTAGTTTAAATTCAATTTAAGAGTTTACCATTCCGAAATCCAAAATAGCTAACTCTAAAGTGGGAAAATGAAAATTTTTGAAGCCCAATATTCTGAAACCTCCAGAACTTGAAATTTGGACCTAGGGTCAAGGTCGAGGTGGAATCTACCCTAGGTTAGGGTCAAGGTCAACCTTGAGCCATCAGGTTGAGTCTCTAGTTTCTCAAAGAAAGTTGTCAGAAAGAGGCTAGGAATAGGGAGAGAAAAGAAAAATAGGAGGAACAACTAGATTCATGCAAAGACCTAATCAAGGCACTTGACATGACCCCAAACCACTTACTTGGATGGCTAAACACTCTTAACATTAAAGTGCTTCCATTTTAAGATGATATATTAAGCCCCCACTTTAGCAAGAGTATGGATTCAATGCAAACTCTTGGTAAAGGAGAAGAAAGAAGAGAACCAAGTGGATTCACAACAAGATAAAATACCACTTAGCTAAGGACACAAGCCCCTAGGCTAAGGATTCCAACTCAACATACATGCACAAGGGTGTGAAAACAAAAAGAAAATCAAAATAACACAAAAGAAGGGTTAGTACTAAACAAATCCAAATCAACTAGCACAAAAAACCTTGCTAAGAAATATTTCTCACACTAATATCATATTTGGAAAGCTATCATAAAAGCATAAATGATTGCATAAGAAAAACAAGAGAAACACTATAAATAACATAGCTTCATGATCTAGTCCTACTAGCATGAAAGCAAAAAGAAAGAAAAGAATAAGTGATTACCTTGCCCAGTAAGATGCCCACCTTGCTGTGAACCACCAAATGAGGGAGAGCCAAACAGGTGGCCAAACCTGATAGTTCACCCATAAACTATGCTTGCAATTGTAATGCATCTTTTCATGACTTCTGGAATATGCATAGATCCACCTTCTTGTATCACTGTGAATATGAAATGTGTGTCTCCTTAGGATTTAGCAACTTATGTGTGTTACCTTTGAAAGATTTAGCATATTGAAAATTGAAAAATGTGTGTCTCTTCAAGATTTAGCAACTTATGTGCATTACCTTGAGAGATTTAGCATGTTGAAATTTGAAAAATACATTTCTCTTTAAGATTTAGCAACTTTTTTGCATTACCTTTAGAGGATTTAGCATGTTGAAAATTGAAAAATGCGTGTCTCTTTAGGATTTAGCAACTTATGTGTGCTACCTTTCGAGATTTAGCATGTAATTTGTAATGCCCCGCCTAGAGATCCTTGGAACAAGGATAACTAAAAGCCAAGATAATTTTTTTTGAGCAAGTGTAGATGCACATGAAAACATCATACAAGGATCACAAAGATCACAATGGAAGACTAAATAGTCATCCAAACACCAATGGATCCTCAAACACCACTACTAACCAAAAATGACAAACTATAGAAGTTACAAAATGCCTTCGAATTTAAAACATCCCTAATTTGAAAGGTCAAACACTAGGGTTCAATAACTTTGTAAAGGGTATTCCAATCACCTCTTGAAACCTTTCGGTCAAGTCAAAAAGTGCCTGTTGGTCACCCGAGCAAGTTTTCTCACAAACTAAGGCAATACTTCCATATAGCCTAGGTGATACTTTACCAATATTGTATGACATTTCTTTAATGGGCATATGATACTTTCAAGGTCTAGGCGATACTATATCTAAGGTCCTGCAACACTCTTCCAGTGTCTTATGACAATTTTCTAATGGGCGTACGATAGTTTCCAGTATCACATGACATTTTCCCTTTGGGCATGTGATAATTTACAAGTATCACCCAATGCTAGAACACTGTCACCCAAGAAATGCAAGAAACATTCCAACAAATGGACATAAGGGAGAGAGATTTATAACCTCCACACTGGGGAGTACTAGATCCACAAGTTGAGGCTTGAACAATCGAACACAAGAGTAGCAAGAAGGAAACACAAATAACCATCTAATCCATAACAGTATAAGAAAATGTACTGAAAGTAACATCACAATGTACACAAACAACTAAACTCATTGTGCAGTTCCTTCCAACCATAATAGCATCATGAGGCCTTGGAGGCCCTAGCCATCTTCGTGTGTAACATCCCAAACTATAAATGGGATAGTCAGAGTTGTCTTATAAGGGCATCACTACTACAACATAATAACATCATAAGAACAAGAACATCTACCATGCTAAACAATAAGCATTAGATATTCCAAATAAGTAAATCACATCATCTAGCCATATGCCAACATCATAATAGATGAATGTGTCAAGTAAACTAACATCATCTAAACATGTTATCCAAGCATCCTAATAAGAGCATAAATCACAAGATAACATACTCTGAAACCCAAAGTACCAAGTGAAACATCAAGTACCAGTCGCATTGGAATAATAGATCATCTCTATACATTGGTCCCTAGCAATGGTATAGGTAGCTATGCCTCCCAATCACATGGAAACTCATAGGTCCACTCCTGTCATGCTAATGGAGATAATGATCGAACCACAAACACACACAAAGTAAAAGTCCATGGCTAAAACTCACGTTGGATTGTAAAGATGACGAAAACCAAGATCACGAGATAATGCAAGTGGATCAAGTCCTGGTCAGATACTCCATGGTTCACTATGTAGGGATTCAATGGAGGGTGAGTCACTTGGAATCAAGTAACCCAAGCTAGAATTAGGTGCGGAACGAATCCCTCAACAAACCATCACACCAATGCAAAACAAATCCCTCAGGAAACCATCACACCCATGTGGAACTAATCCCTAAAGAAACCATCACGTCATGCCTTTGGAGAAATCATACAAGAATTCATTTATCTGAATTAAGTTTTATTACCCATTAATTTATTTGGTTATCACTTATTTAAAAAACTTCTTCATGTCAACTGGGAAAATAGTCACCAAGGTTGCGAGATAAACCCCTCTACCATCTACCCTACATACCCATGCTCATCACACAATGAGTACCCGTAGACATACATATTCTCGACCCAAACCCAATGAACCTAACTCAACCAAAATACAACTAGGAGTTCATGCCTCACAAGTCACCCAACAAATGCACACACACGTGCTCATGTGTGGTGCACCAACATCACAAAAATCATAAAATAAGGATTGGATGAGAACACAAGCAAAATAACACTCAACCAAGCACAAGCTTAGGAGTATGGATGCGACATGCATCCCAATGTAACATAAAAGTGCAACAATGGTTTGACTGAATTCCTTGACCAACATCATGCCAAGAAAACTCAAGAAAATTAGGCGGTATGCAAATCGAGGTAAAAACCTCAAAACTCAAAAACTTTGAAATTGAAACCCATTTGTTCTTAGGGAAAAAAAGAAACAAAAATCCAATAAAATTTAGGTTTGAACACTGTATGCAAAAATAGTTAGCATAACAGTGTGAAACCCCAAACCCACATCCTGAAAACCAGGAAAATGTTCATACTTGACCAACTAGGCAAAACTAGCAATTAAAAATGGAGGGGAACACTAGTTCTCAACCTTCTAACATATAGCTACCATAAACAAAAACAAAAACATAGATGAAACATAAAAAAAGGAGAGCCCTACCTGACAACCAAAAGGGCAAAAATAAGAATCAACCAAATAAAATAAATATCCTACGAAAGCTACCAAAAATTGCGGCAATCCAAGGTCTCCCCAAGCTGAATCCAACAAGACCGATCTCGTGAAGATCTCACACCCATAGCTTCTAAAATAAACATAAACACAATCCTATAGAAGAGGATTTGGAAATTCGCTCTCAAATTCTATTTTCCAAAAGTGAGAAGTGAGGAATGAAATTCCTCTTTGGATACTTATTCACTTTTCGAGTGAATAATTGATTAGGGTAAATAACTAGAAAACCTAGTTAAACCCTAAATCAACCCAAATGAAAAAAGGTTATTCAACGTAATTGGAATTCAATTATGATAAAATTGTCGGTAATTAAAATTAATTAATATAAAGCCTAAAAACCTTTAAATCAAAATCATAGAATTTCTTAAAACTTCAGTGACAAATGCAAACCTCTAAATGCACAAACACACTTATAGGTCTAATCACATAATGCAAATGAGTCTGGATTTTATAAATCACCAAAAGGTTTAATTTAAATAATTAAATAGGATATGTCGACCATATAGGGATGACATTGCTTAAATATGAATGACTGAATCACTAATTCCATGTGCCACTGCTAGAAATATAAATCATGCACACTAAAACACATGATCAAGTGCAATGGCATATAATAACATAACCAAAGCAATAAATGCATTAAATAACCTAATTTAAGCATTTAATTAATTATACTGAAATAATCTATTTAAATCATTCACATTCACATAAAGCATCACAAATCAAGAATGAAGTAAATCACTATAGCATTAAATCCAATCATAGAACGTAATCATAAGATATGTCCAAATACCAAATAATCATATATCATAATAAACATACTGTCATCTAAAAAGGCATCATCATGCAGATATGATCAGCTGAACATCATTGTAATCTAACATTTATGACATTGGGAATCAAAGTATAACATTTGACCCTCAAATCATCTCAAATGTACAAATAACATGAGTATCAAAGTATCTCTCACAACCAGAATATAATAAGGTACAGAATGAAAACATGGGAGGCACTACATAATTTGAAAAACTATAGTACAAGGGAGACCCTGTGTATGCCCCCCTCCTTATCGTGGTTGCCTACTAGACAAGATACAAAAGAGGAAGAGGATACCTATTTCACAATGCAAGGAGATATCATGTTCAACAACAATGTATACCATATTCTTAGCGAGGGATATTGAACCCTACATCCAAGAGTACAGATAATTGTGAAAAGGATATGTCACTCATGAAATAAAGATCCTTAAAGAAAGAGATCCTATCAACAAGACCCCCACCATAGAGGAGTATTTTTAGATAAAATATCATCTTTCAAAGATAAACCAAGCGAAAACAAAGATTCAATCATGAAGCCCCCTATATAGAAGAGAAAAAAGAATCTTTGGAATGAGGAAAATAACTCCAACACCAAAGAAAGGGTAAGAGTTTATAAAGAAAATAGTTTGCAACATAGAGAAGAGGTGATGAGCTAGGACAACAACCTCTTATATACAAAGGTTATCCTTAATCAAAACATTTGTTAGTATGATGAAATAATATTGCAATATAAATAAGTACCACTAAGCTAAGGAAAGAAGTTCCCTAGACAAAGAGAAATAAGGAAGAACCTTTCTCCCCAAGGAGGAAGACAAGGGATACCTTTGCAAAACAAATGTCTTAGAAAAAATATTTTGAATAGATTTTATGAATGATTATAAACATAATACAAAATCATAGAAAAATAGGAAGAAAGAATACCAATAAATCCCAATAAAAGGCCTAATGGATCTTAGGAGACTAGATGGAAAGACACCTCTTGCCCCCTAGTCTAGAGACAAGAGGAGAAGAGATCTATATTATATCAGAATGAGGGGAATCCCCTATATCAAAATTATGAAGGAATTGTAAAATTGCACGAGAGTGAGATATAATTCCTAAAGTAGCTCTTTCTCGAACATATAATTTGAAATGTTTACAATCAACAAGTAAGTGTGTATTACTATAATGAAAAAGATGTTTGTACTTGGATAAGGCATCTTTTGGTATAGGTTTAAAGATTTCTATTTAGGGATTCATTAATTGAGCATACACCTTCTTAGCTATACCTTGACGAGTAGCAAGATTATCTAGTTTAGGTGCAAGGAGAAGAATATGAAGAGGAGGACGACGATCAACATCACCTACCTTGACTTGAGATTGTAAACATTCAACACCGTGCAGATCCTATTTAGGTGGTATATGAACAAGATACTTGATACCATGCTCATTAACCCCAAGCCCTAAACCTCTATAACCTTGTTTAGTTATCATATTATATCATGTAGCATACATATCATGTAAAGCTTCTACAAGAGGTGATTGCTTATCATGTTAATGATTAAAGGTTGTATGTCATGTCCCCTAATTAGGGTAATATAAGTAAATCATTATGAATAAATAAATTATTTCTTAATGTTATAATATATTAAAAGAAATATTGATATATTATTAGTGGTATAATATATTATTAAAGAATAAATAAAAATATATTATTGATAT
The DNA here is from genome assembly GCA_028749045.1 of Cupressus sempervirens. Lineage (NCBI taxonomy): Eukaryota > Viridiplantae > Streptophyta > Pinopsida > Cupressales > Cupressaceae > Cupressus > Cupressus sempervirens. The sequence continues at coordinate 284,037,874 of CM053791.1, forward strand.
AATAATAATATGTTACTAAGGTAATAAGGTAATATTAAAGGTCAAATCATTATTAATAAATAAAATAATAATAATGTTATTATCATACAGTATGATATTACATTATAATTATAATGTGATAATAGTATTACAATATAATAAATAAAAGATTGATAATATTAGTAAGGTAATCAAGATTCATGGATATCAATTGTACACATAATAATAACAATAATGTTATTAATAAATTATGTACACTATTATTAAATAAATATTGAATATATAAATATTAATAGTAGTGCATCAAGCATTATTATATAATACTGATATATAATTATTATTATGATAATATATCTAACTATTATCACATTTGAATATAAATACTATTGATAACTAAAGGTAATGAATTGATTAATTAATCAATATAATATTATATCTCGTAATAAATATGGTACAACCATTAATATAAAATGATAGTACAATATAAATATACATCTTATTGGATCACTTTGGGAGCATTGGCCTCTTCGCAAATCAGTTTGCATATAATTAAAGGAAAGAAATCAAGAAGAGCACCACCATTGCATATTTCCAAAGAATCAGATTCTGGTCTATGATATCAAAGACATTTTGAGATTTAACACCAAAAGTTGTTCATAAGTGGTAATATGGAAAGACATGATGATGAATCAATGATAGTCAAAGGATACTGACTGAAAGGATGTCTTATAGACCCAACAAGATGTAGCAAACAGTATGCCAAGCAGCCTTGATAAAGAAAATCATGAGGATGACAAACAAAAATAAGACAATATGTATATTTTCTACATACAAGCATTGATTAATCAAACAATAATTTCACTAGAGTGCAATTCAATCAATAAGTTGATATTGACTATTTGGGAAGGCAGTGGTTAGCATAATGTAATCATTAAATATTGCACATAAATGATGCTAATTAATAGTTGATAATGTCTTATGTTTGAGTTATGAAGAGTCACATATTAAGACAACAAGAATGAATACAACAGTTAAGGAGAGTAACCAAAGGACATTGAGATAATAATAAAACCCATCTATACCATCTCAACGATTAATGGTATAACTAAAAGTTGTTTGATTAAGAGTGTAAGTTTCATCACCAACCCAAGAGGTGTGATCTGTTCGGGAAGGATATGTCTTTTATTCAAAGGTTACAACCATTTGATTGGTAACATATAAAAGCAATAGCCAAGACATTCATTTAATCATTCAGACTAACTTATTCTATTTCATCATTTTTGGATATGCTCAGATTGAGCACTTGGCTTATTGCCAAATCCAGTTGAAGGCATCTAAATATATATCAGATACAGTACCATTATTGTTGCAAGAATACATATTCAAATTAGACACAACAACCTCATTGCTCTAAGTGAGATCACCATTTTTGTTGCATACACATTGTCATATTATATATAGCAGCATCTTGTGATTGTCCAAGCATATTGACATATTAGATACATCACCAAATCGTCTATGACTTGTAAACATTTATATCAAATACAGCCTTGTAAGAAGGTGCATTGCATAGTTTTCCTGTCATCTTAGAAATAACAATGATTTTTCTATTCAAAACATTCATAAGACGTATTAGTCACAATTTTAATCATCGAAGGAAATATGACAAAAAGGATACAAATAAGGGAAAAGTCGTAAAACTAATGACCCCCAAAATGGGTTAATTACATTGTATAAGGTGGAATAATAGGCTTTGAAGAAGTTTCTTTACCCTTTCCTTTAATATCATCATGAATCAGAGGAGAAGGTAAATCAAAGAAGTCTTGCACATTTGCATCCTGAACTATAGCTTGAATTCTATCATAAGTATGGGGCAAACTAGGATTAACAAATGGAGAATTAGGCTTCAAATTAGGAATAATTGGATTAGGATTAGGAAGATTAGGAGATGGTGTATTGTCTACCAAATTATTTAGATAATCCAAAAGAATAATAAGTCTACGACATGAATCTTTAATGAAAGTTTTGAATGTAAGAAAAAACCTAACACTAAAAAATAATAGGGCATCTAAATCCTCAAAAGAAAAGGGGTAAGATTGTTGGGTTCAAAAAAATGAATAGAATGAAAATGAATGGGGTATGATGTAAGAGGGGGAATATAGGATCTATCCTTAATCCAAATTCCCAAAAGGAAAGATCCAAATGGATTGATCACAAATAAGTGATCAATGCACCAATGAATCAAACGATGGAGAATACAAAGAAAGGAGGAAATTCTATAATCTGCTATAGAAAGTATGTACTTGAAATCTTGAATGAATAGAAGGAAAATACTAACCTCAAAGTAGGGAAAATATGGAAAATGCTGATTTTTGATGTCTGTGCATAGTTTCAAGGAATTCTACAAGCTGCCCTAGACTAGAAATGTCGAGACAGAGAAAACCCAAAATTTATTTGTCTTTTTAAGGTTAGGTGGACTTTGACCCAAATAGCAGGGCATAATCTTACCCCAGGGCACAAGCTTAACCCTCATTGAAATGGAAATTTTGTTCATGGATCTCAAAAGTTTTTCAAAAAGGGTATCTGGATCCAAACTTCAATTCTTTGTCCTATACCTATACTTGCAAGAAAAATAGTTTGTTTTTTGGATGAGGGGTTTGCCTTGGTCAAACCCCAATTTGGAATCAACCTTAATAAAGGAATTAAAATAAAGAATGCTAGCAAGTAGTAGAAGTAGATCTAACAATGAAGCTATGGTATTCAATAGATATGTAATTGTATTTGAAATGTAAACAAGTATGTTGACATGAAAGCTTGAGCATAACATTAGCAAATATAAATCAAAACCTCCATGATTGTATGCTTGGAATTCACCTTGAGATAATAATCAATAAATCTTGAAGATGAAAAAAGGATCTTGAAGGAAGATCACACCACCATGATGGTTAGATCTAGGGTTTTGAATGATGAATCTTGAAATGCTTGAACCAAATCCGTTCAAAGGCTTGAATACTTGAATCCTTGATCTTCAATGGAGAACTTGAATGCTTGAATGCTTTATTGCTTGCTCACTTGAATTCAATGAAAGGTGAATGATTAATCATGAAAAGTGGATGTCACCTCTTGGATAATGGATGATGCCTCTCAAAATGAGAGAAGAAGGCTTCCTTATATAGTGATCTAGGGCACAAAATTCTAGAGAGGTTGACATTGGATAATTTAATCCTAAATAATATCAACCCCTAGAAATGGACCTAGTTAAATGCAATTAAAGAGTTTTCCATTTCGAAATCTAAAACAAGTGACTCAGAAGTTGGAAAATGAAACTTTTTGAAGCTCGATATCCCAAAACCTCTGGAACTTGAAATTTGGACTTGGGGTTAGGGTTGAGGTCAACTCTACCCTAGGTCAGGGTCAAGGTTTTCCTCGACCTAGGTCAAGGTCGAGGTCATCCTTGATCTAGGTCAGGCTCAAGGTCAACCTTGACCCATCAAGTCATCATTGATCTAGATAGTCAAAGTCTTCAATTTCTTAGAGAAAGTTGTCAGAAAGAGGCTGGAAACAGGAGGAGAAAAGAAGAACATAGGGAAACAACTAGATCCATGCAAAAAAGACCTAATCAAGATGCTTGACATGATCCCATACCACTTACTTAGAGGGCTAAACACTCTTAACATGGAAATGCTTCCATTTTAAGATGATATACTTTCTATTGAAAGGTTCATAAGGCATAACACTTTGTGAAGGTTTTGCAAATGGGATTGTGAGTAGAGAGAGTTTAATCATGGTGTAAACTTTGTAGTTAAGCACACTCAAGCTAGAGTAGTACTGGGATGGGTGACCTCCCTGAAAGTCCTGGTACTTCACCTTTGTGAGCATCACCTTGATCCAATGTGTGCTAGGTGTTCTAATCATTCTCATGAGAGGGGTTTGTGTGAATTCTGCTCATAAAACACGAGTCAATGAGTTTTACTAAAAAATATATAATTGAATCCTAATAATAAATCACAACTTGACTTGTAGAAAATATCTCCTACTTATCAATTGATGAGCTTAAGGGGCTTTACAATGAATGGTTCATAAGGCATACACTTGGTGAAGGTTTTGCAGATGGGGTTACATGCAAAGTGGGTTTAACCATGGAGGAAACTCCACAATTAAGCGTGCTTGATCTAAAGTAGTATTGGGATAGGTGACCTCCCAGGAAGTCCTATTGCTTCACCTCTGTGAGCATCACCTAGATCCAATAAGTGTCAAGTGTTCCATTTATTGCCATGAAAGATGTATCCATGTGAATCACCACTCATGAACCATGAATCAATTAGTTTGACTCAAAAACTACACAGTTAAATCCTGATAGCAATATCACAATTTGACTTGTTGTGGAAAAATATCTCTTACTTATTAGTTGATGAGCTTAAGGGGATTTCTAATGAATGTTTTTTGAGGCATAACACTTGGTGAAGGTTTTGAAAATGGGTTACAAGTAGAGTGGGTTTAACCACAGAGGAAAATCTATAGTAAATGCATGGTCGAGATGGAGTAGTACTGGGATGGGTGACCTCCTAGGAAGTCCAAGTGGTTTAATTCTATGAGCATCACCTAGATCCAATTAGTGCTAAGTGTTCCATTTGTTGTCACGAGAGATGGATTTGTGTGAATAACTACTCATGAAGTTGATGAGCTTAAGGGGATTTCTAATGAATGTTTTTTGAGGCATAACACTTGGTGAAGGTTTTGAAAATGGGTTACAAGTAGAGTGGGTTTAACCACAGAGGAAAATCTATAGTAAATGCATGGTCGAGATGGAGTAGTACTGGGATGGGTGACCTCCTAGGAAGTCCAAGTGGTTTAATTCTATGAGCATCACCTAGATCCAATTAGTGCTAAGTGTTCCATTTGTTGTCACGAGAGATGGATTTGTGTGAATAACTACTCATGAAGCACAAGTCAATGAGTTTGACTCAAAGAACTACATAGTCAAAGAACTACATAGTTAAATCCTGATAGCAAGATCATAATTTGACTTGCTGAAAAAAATAACTCCTACTTACCAATTGATGAGCTTAAGGGCCTTCTAATGAATGGTTCATGAGGTATAGCACTTGGTGAAGGTTTTGTAAATGGGATTGCAAGTAGATCAGATTTAGACATGGATGAAATTTTGTAGTTAAGTGCGCTCGAGCTAGAGTAGTACTGGGATGGGTGACCTCTTGAGAAGTCCTGGTGCTTTATCTCTATGAGCATCACCTAAATCCAATGAGTGCTAAGTGTTCCATTTATTTTCACGAGAGATGGATTCGTGTGAACCACTACTCATGAAACACAAGTCAACAAGTTTGACTAAAAAACTACATAGTCAAATCTTGATAGCAATATCACAAGTTACATTTAATTCATTTGCCCAACTTCAAATTCAATACAAAAATAACCAAATAGACCAAATAATATAAACTATATAAGATAAAGTTGGGGAGTGCCCTCCAAATTGAAAATTATTTCCCATTTACGACCTATAATAGTAGAAGGGTATGATAGAAGAGGATCAAGAATGTATAGATCTCTTGCATGGATTCAAAGGTTGTACATTATGGAATAATTTTTTGCATCATCATTTTATTCTCCCCATTGTGGTCCAAAAGAGCCTAGCTTCTAGATTCTTCTTGCCCATCTATTGCACATCATTAGAGGCCACTTGTCCTTGCATGTATGTTAAGTGGCGAAGCATAGATGATGCACAGGATGAGTTTTTTGAATTCCAACTATAAACCACATATTTTTCATGAAATTTGTTGATTGATAAAATAAAATATTAGCAGAAAAAAATAGTTTGAACCAATCAGAAAATAGAAATAACATAATAAAAAATCAAATACTATAAATTAAAGGAGGAAGACCATACGTTTAATTTTTTATATAGATTAATAGGAAGAAAGACTTATAAAAACTATAGTCTCCTACCTTAATGACATGGAATAATAATATAAAGTTAACCTCAATAGAATCCAAAGTAAAGTCCTTTTCACATCCCTATCTTTCAATTCAAATCGAGGTAATTTGTACCATCCTTTTCTAAAAACCTCATCTTATTCATTTACACTTTCCTTACCCATCACCATAAAGAATCTCATTCCCCACATACTTCATCTAATCTCAACCATCATTAACTTTGCCAAGAAGCTAATTGATCCCCACTCTCCAATCCAAGGGCTGATCTCAACCCTCCATATAACTCCCTTCAAAATCTATTTATAAAAAACTTCATTCTTAGGATTAATTAAAAGATAGCGGGATTAACATTATATGTGAGAGTATCTTTATTAACACATCGAGAGCAATCCAATTCTTTAATGTTTTAAATTGTGGAGGCATGTGAACATTTTAGAATGAGACATTTATCTAATGTCATTCCTCTTTAATTCTAGACATTGACATCCACAAATGGTACATGAACTTGAATGTATGTTAAATCAATAATAAATAAATAAACATTTATTGCACTCATAAGTTTATGTAGGAAAAAAATGTGTTCAAGGGAGAAAGATAAAATGTTATCTTGATGAATGGACCCCACACATCATTATCACCAAAAGGCTTCTAGAGGGAAAATATCACATGGAGAGCTAATTTTCTTACATGACTAACACAATAGTTTTTAGTGTAGAATATGTAGATAGAAAATATGCTAGAATTTTTAAGAAAAAAAACACGTATCTTTTGCATAACTTAAACAATTATTCAAAAATACTTTACTTTAGAATATAAAATTTATAAGACATTTAATGGAATATATGAATAATTTAATTTTAAAAAAATATGTTAAGAAAGGAATATTGAAAGATACTTTTATTTCTTTAAAGATAATAACAACTAATATATGATAAATACTTTTTTTTTTAATATTAAAAATATTATAGAATCAAATTCTTTATAATTTCTCATTCTTAAGAATAATCAAAAGATAGTGGAGATTAACACTATATGCCAGAGTAACTTTATTAAATTGCGGAGACATATGAACATTTAGAATTAGACCTTTATCTAATGTCATTCCTCTTTTATTCAAGATGTTAACATCCACACATGGTACATGCACTTTTTCTTTGATCAGTAAAAGGCCTAAGCCAAAATCTTTAATTAATTACATGGTTCCTCCAATTAATCGGGGAGTTCTTAATAAATTTATATAGTTCATGAATAATTTAGGGGCATCCTCCTATTTTCATCATTAAGTGTTCCTAGATTGCATTCTTGATTTGATAATGGCCTTTGTAACTTTGGTATATATTTTTTGTGTGGTTATGGCTTCCCTTTACTGCAACATATTTCCTTTCCTGTCTCCATAAATAGCCCACAAACATTACTTCTTGACCAAGATCGTTGTTAGATTAACCAATTGAAAGATTTAATTGCACATGGTCACTCTTCAGTTATTAGAGAAAGTCTGTTAACAAGAAATCGAGACCATATAATATTTAAGATTAAAAAATGATTATAACTATAAATTTTTTTGTATCCTTCTTAAAATATTTTACTATCATTAAATATATCTCGGTATGTATGACATATCCTTGATTAATATCTTAATTTGGTGATTGATTTAGGAAGAGTTACCATCCAATGTTTGTTTGTAGCTAAATAGTAGATTTTTTTGAATTGATTAATAAATGTATCTTTGATTATTATTTTAAGGTTATAAGTTTAGAACAACTTAATTATTTTTTAGAAAAGAATCCTCACCATATGCTTATTTGTTGCCTAATATATCTACTTCTTTATTACCTTCTTGATATACATGTTTAATATTAATTTCTTCAAATTGATCGACTATCTTTAACGTGTATTTAGGTTTAGAGTTTAATATCCAATTAGGAATATTTCTTTTCCTTAATGCGTTTAGAATAATTTGTGAATCCCCTTCAATGGCTAACTTTCTAATGTCCATTTCCAAGCTTAGTTTTAGACCTTCGATCAAGGCTTCTAGTTCTGCTAGATTATTAGAGAGTACCCCTAAGGGCTTGACACATTTAATAATCCAATAACCTTTGTTAGAATGTATAATACATCCTCAAAATTAAGTTTTGCCCAACCTACTAGAGGGGGTTCCCATTTGCAATTCACCACTGGCTTGATTATTTGTTTTTGAATAGATAAAAAATGGGTTAATAAGCTTGAACCAGATTTTGTGCATTTTTGCTTCCTACTCAGAGAAAGAACCTTCTTCCTTATGAGAATTTCTGAAGTTACTATTTTCTACCTCTATAAAACATGCACAAATGGTACATGAACTTGAATGCATGTTAGATTAATAATACATAAATAAACGTCTACGCCTCTCATAAGTTTATGGAGGAGAAAAAGGTGTTCTAAGGAGAAAGGTAAAATGTTATCTTGATGAACGAGCCCCATACATCATTATCACCAAAAGGCTTCTACAGGGCAAATATATTGTGGAGAGCTAATTTTCTTATATGACTAACACCATAGTTTTTAGTGTAAAATATGTAGATAGAAAAGATACTATATTTTTAGTTCCTCCTATGTGTAGGATACTATAGCATTCATGAATGTCAATTTATTTTTTCCTTCAACCAATCAAATCATAGATTTTTTACAAATCCTTGTTCTCTCATAATGTTTCTAATTTCCATGTCTTTCATAAAATTGATTAAAAATCATTTATTTCATTTCTTATTGGTTAGACACTTATCTTTGGCACAACTTATACAATTATTCGAAAACACTTAACTTTAAAATATAAAATTTATAAAACATTAAATGAGATATATGAATAATTTAATTAAAAAAAATATTAAGAAAATAAAATTAAAAGATAAATTTGTTTCTTTAAAAATAACAACAAATATATGACAATTTTTATTTATAAAATCTATTTCATTATAATTTCAAAATTATTTTAGGTTGTTAATAAAAATGTTAATCACATCTACAAGACCATTTTTTTTTTTTTTAAAGGAATCAAGAGGGCTAGAACACAACCATTTCAAAGCTTTTTTCCATAGGAATTCTTCCATTATGTATATTGACCGAGGAATCTATGATATTGTTGAGCCTTTTACTCCTTAGAAATGTCATGGAGACAATCCATTTTCAAAATATTTTGAATACATCTATTAAGAATTAAGTAGGTATTGTTTAGCTTCAACTACTCCTTTTAGGGAAAGAAAAAATGCTATTCATCATATGCAATCTTCGCTGATTCTCACTCGCAACAAATGAAATGAAAGATTTTTAATGACTTCCACGGGACCATAAGCCTAAGGGACCGGCATAGAACTCCTAATCAGTCTGATGAGATTTCTCCAAAGAATCCTTGCTTTCCCTTGTAAACAAACTTGTTCATCAAATCTCGCAAAGTATTGACTTTTGTAATATATTAAATATAAAAAAAGAGAAAATTAAGATAGAGATCGTCACATACGGCCAAATCCTCGGAAATGAAGTCGTAAACGCAAAAATAAACTGAATGCCGAGGAATACAACACGATTCACTGATTTTTAATTTATTCGACATTCAATTCTGAGCACCATTTCTGCGTCATTATATGTATCGAATTTTTAGTCGAAGAGCTGGTCCTACAGCACGGAAATCATAGTTTACATCGAAGGCTAAAAACAATTCTTCCAAACATTTGCTCCACATATCTATCTGTAATTTTTCTTCCCCAATTCCCGAAGACTTGAGACCTGGGTTTAAACTCACCTGCGTAGATAATCGGACAGGAGGGGAGTACTGAAACATTCGAAAGGTTTAAATAGCATGGGTTTGCGTACAGTCTACGCCTTGCTCTTCCTCTTCATCTCCTGCACTTCTTTCAAGCTCGCACATTTCTTCACTTCATTGTTACTCAGAGACTTCTAACCAATTCCGAACCCTCTTCTCCTCTTTTGTGTTTTCAGCGTTTTGTTCTTAGTCGAGAGAAAAATAAGGCAGCTCCGAACTACTTGGTTACGGTTGCCCGCAGGTATGCCTTTACGACAGTATAAATTTCCTGTAAACCGTTAGTTATGATTAAAAAACATCTGATTAAGCTCATTGAATTCGCACGCTTCAAAACCTTGGAAGCAAATCATAAATTAAATGTAGCATTAGAAATTTTAAGCTTTCGAAACTGTTTTAAGTTGATTGGTGGCAGTTATGGAAGATTGCGTGCCTACGTAACTGATTTCTGACATTGAGAACTTCGATGGAAAAGTATAAATTTTTATTGCTTGAAATCAATCTTTATTTACACTGAGTGTTGTTTGAATGGATTATAAGGTGACTGCGACTGTAGTTGCCCTGGTCGTTGGGGCTATATACCTTGTGAGGTTGCAGTTTCGAAAGCGGTCAAGGCCTTGTTTGATTATGGAGCAGTTTAAGGGCTTGCCTAGATTGCCCACGACTGCAGCTCCACGGCGATATGAGTTGGAACTCCGGCCTGATTTAGATGTCTGCAAATTTGACGGGAAACTGACGATTATGTTGGATATAGTTGAGGAAACTAGGTATCTGGTGCTCAATGCCGCTGATTTGGTTATCAAGAATGAATCTGTCTGGTTGCGTGGCAAGGATACAACAAAGGTAAATGACTGTATCCAGATTGCAGTTATCCGAATGCTCTTTTTTTTTCATACTCTTTTTTGTGTAAATTATGGGTAAATTATTGGGCAGCCATTAAATTCAGATTAGTCTGGTCTGCATTCATTGTTCTCCGATGCCCCTCTATTAATCAAAGTTTGTTTTGTCCGGTTCTCTGTAAAACTAGATTATTTAATACTCGTAGGTCACTTGTGACAGAGTTAAGATTTGTCCAAAAAAATCAGGTCATAACCTTTGAATAGGCAACTGTAGACGTTCGTTGAAGTCAAGTCTGGTAATAGGTAATGAAGATGCAGATCACTTGCAAGTAGGCTTTTTATGCAGTGGTCATTAGTGCCCATCAAGCAATTTTTGGGCAACTAAAAGAGTTTAGTATTGCAATCTACACTACTGCGACTTCTGATATTCTATAATAAAAGGGACAACTACTACTTATTTAAACCATTTTGGATATATGCACTTAGGTACCTACATTATCTTTGATTCTTCCCATCGTATTTTAAATGCAATGGGTATGTTACTAAAGTTTCTAAATGTCTTTTGGAGCTATGGACAGCTCTATTGCAGTGGAGGCAGTATGATTTCTACAGATTGTTAAAAACTTGCATTTTGTTTGTAGAATTTATGGACATGCCTATTAGCTGAAGAATTTTAACCCAAATTATGTGCTAGCAACTTTCTTTTTAGTCATTTAATCATAAGGCATTGTACACTATTGATTTGGTTTATTTATTTATATATCTAATTTTGTATCTTTGTTTCTCATTAGACTTCCACTCTGTTTGCTTCAAATCTTTCCATATTCTTGTTCCAGATTGTAGAGTTAGTAAATTTTAGTAAAAGTTATGAAATTCTTGTATTCAATGATCTTGTAACATGTTTTTTGTATTTATGGACCACTTTATCACAGTGAATAAATTTGAAAAATTACAGCATAACCTGTTAAGACACAGTTGCTCTTTTTTTGCTGTATCCGTTTTTCTCAAAACATTTCCTCTTTCAAGGTTCGGCATAATCTTGCTCCAGTTTGTAAATTTTAATATTCAAATTTGCTTGTTTTTTTAGTTTTCATGTTTTTATTTCATATAATCTTGGCAGAGAGAGAATCTAATCACTAAAAAATGCAAGGCCAGCTCACAGAAAAAAATATAGAAAGAAATTTAGATGAAGAACAAAGGTAGGAAACCAAGGCTTAATGTGGAGAAAATCACCTTGACTATTCCATGGACCAGATTGTGTAACGGACTCCTTATTTTTGTGAACCAAATTCAAGAATGGAAAAAAAATGATGCACATGGGTGTATAGTAATAGATCCATGCATGTAAGTCACATCATTTGGGTCATAATTTTGAAAATTTGCATAGGAGGGTGTGCTTATTCTTTATAATGAACTACCATTTCATACATTATAATTTTTGAGGTTTCAGGTAGACATTTTTGTTGTTTCTAGAGTCGGCAGGCCTTGTCTTGATGGAATGGCCTGCCAAGGAAACCTTGGATAAGGGATTAAATATGCATTTAAATTTTATTTCTTTTTCAAAACATAGAATAAACACTAAATATGCATGGCCATCTCATAACCATACATAAACAAGATACAATACACTAAAGTAAATGTAAATCGTGCAAAGCAGAAGTAACATTCACAAGATTGCCCTGCAAGGAAGACAATATCCACAAACCATTAGAGGCTGGGCCGATAATAACCCACGGCTAACAATGAGGGAGACTAATCCAATCTTGTACACATAAACTGATTATCTTTTAAAGCCCAAAGTAGATATTCCTAACATGGTTAATCATAAAAGTTAATTTCTTTTTTAACCGTAAGCACAAACATTAATGTAAGTAACAATCCTCAATTGATTATGTTCAGGCTTGGAAGACATCCAAGAACCCTCAAGAAACTAACCCCAACCATACACAATTCACTCACGTCTCAAAACTGCTTGGAAAATTATATTGGTTGGAGATGCTGAAAAGTAAGTGGAGACACTGATTCATGTTGAGCAGATGCTGATTGGTGGAGATGCCGATCCATGAGTTGCAAACTTCTGAGACAAAAAGTCTGTCTAGAGAGAGATACTGGTTTCGCTTATGGAGACGTTGATTTGCACAAACGCTAAAACACAAGTGGGTTTTCTGGTTTGCGAATTTTAGCCTAAATGGAAGGCATGAAAAGCCGAAACCTAAGCCACCACCATTGTACATGTGGAAAACATCTAGCTAGATGACTGGGCTACCAGATTGCATAGATATCATCATAAGGCATTGTGTCACATTACTAGCATCATCATTTAGATATGATCAAACTGTAAATAACAACACAATCTAACCATCTATCATAGCCAAGATATTGACAACCAAAATAATAAACTACCATCGAATGCATCTCATCATGCAAATACCCACAACAGCAAAATAAGAGAATATCTCAGATCAAAATAATCTCAGTACAATATACAATCATGGGAGGCACTATGCTTGATGGCATCCTTTGCGAATCTAAGCTGATCAATGGAGGAGACACTAAACTAGTAGCAGGAAAAACTACTAAACTTTAAAAGTTATATTTTAGTTTAAGTTGCCAGCCATTGGTTGAACCATGATCAAGCCTTTTTCCAGATGAGAAGGATCCTCTCTCCTCAAGTTTTTTGGGAGATGACTTGCTGCTCACAATGAACAGGGCTATAGTTGGTGGAGCTAGCCCAATAAGTGTCTATGTGCTCCCATTTCCTTATAATAGCCATGAATAAATGAGGTGATGAGTAGAAAACAACTCACCTAGCCCTTAACCAATTGTAGAGTGCCTTATTAATGAGCAATTAGGGAGTAGACCACTCTCTCCATCAATGAAGCCCTCAACCATCCGAAATGTGAAAATTCTGGAAATCCAACCTTTTTGTGTTTGAATATTTCAAATGTAGAATGAATGGCAATGATGGAGAGGAAGTATTTTAGCTCTCAATGCTATAGTGACACATTTGACCATCAAGCTGCAAAAGTGTCTCAAATGGGATTGGATTGAGTCCAAATTGTTTGTACTTGAACAATGTAGAGGTGGATCATTAATAATGGAATAAGAACTATAGATAAATCGATAGACATACAGATAGATAGATAGATAGAGATAGAGAGACAAACATACAGATAGATTGATAACTAAACAAATCGATAGACATACAGACAAATAGATAGACAAACAAATAGACAGACAAATATTCAGATTTATAGATAGACACTTAGATAGATCAACAAATAGACGAATAGATATATAGCTCAACTATAGGTAAACAGATATACAAACTGACAGATAGATAGATAGATGAACAGATAGATAGATAGAGAGATAAATAGATAGTTAGATAGACATATAGATAGACAAATAGAGAGGCATATAGACAAACTAATAGATATAGACAGACAGATAGAGAGGCATATAGACAAACTAATAGATATAGACAGACTAACTGATTGACTGGCTGGCTCACCGCCAGAAAATTGATTGGTTGATTATCTGATTGATAGACAGAGAGAGATAGACAGACAGACAGACATAGAGATAGATAGACCAATTGATAGAATATCAAATAGACAAACAACAAACTGACATACAGACAGTGGAACCAAGATCTTTCTCAAATTGATGTTCTTGATTGTTGATGAGTGATCCCCATGTTTCCCTCACCAAATAGATAAGTTTTATGTTCATTCTGATCAAATTGGTAGGTGGTCTATTGAGTGATAGGAGGTGTAGCAACCACCAACCAATCTTGTCAAAACAATTCCAATCCCAATTTATTGTTGGGGGGAGATGTTGTGATACCTTCATTGATGGTCAGGAGCATTATTTTAAGTGATATTGCAATTCCAGCATCAGTCACAAATAGTGGGGGGCGGGATGAGGGGGAGAGTGGGCAAGGCGGGATCTTAGTAATAGGCCTACCCATGTAAATAATTTTGTCACTGTTGGTTACCTCGATCCTTATTTTTGTCCTTCTTTATGCTCTTGCCTATAATTATAGTTATGTTTTCATTAACTCATCAAACATTTGCATGATCTAATCCAAGTCTATCAAGGCTTAGATATGAAGTGTATAAACATAAATGTATTGGAAATGGTATCACACTAAGGAGAATATCAGTCAAAGAAGTGACCAAATTTACAGGCTTTTATTGTATTGGATTAGGTCGTGGGCCTCCTGCATTGCATGTGTAGAGTAAGGCAATAGTTTAGGTCCTATCTTCCATTTTGGATATGAGTTTGGGTTACTCTTTGTAGTAATGTATCCTATCTCATTACATCACTCTTCTTATTTATCAATTTTTTTGATAATTTGTTACATCTTAATTGATCATTTTGTTGAACCCCAATCTTTGTAACATACCCTTTTATAATGTTTTTGTTATAAAATTGTGTAGAAATTTTTGTATCAACATTTTGGGCTAACTATGTGCTCCATCAGGATAGGAGCAAATAATGTGAGAAGTTGCAGTAGGTCTAAGATTTTTGTTTTTTCTTCATCTTTACTGCTTGGTGTTTGGGCTTCTTAGCTTCTTTCCCTAGCTCTTACTCTCTGATCTGAAATGTTGAGACAGTTCCATATTAGAATCTATATTGTGTAATTTGATAGATTGTGTAAATATCACATGTCTATTGATACCCTTCCTGGGGGGGGGGGGTTGAATACATGTCCTAGTTATGTGCTACCTCATTATGCTGAGATGTTTTATGAGTGCACTCCGCTACCATTACCCTTTTGACAAAATGAGTCAGAATTTACCATAATATTCTAGTTTTCTATGGCAGATCTCATTAGACAATTTCATCTTTAATATGAAATTAAGATTCAATCGATGAAATGAAATCGGTGTATTGTGATAAGAGTGTTATACTTTTAATTAGTTGTCTACTGTAATATCTTTCTTAGTTCATCCGAGTAAACTTTAATTTGTGGACTGAAACAGGGTTTTGTGCTTAGGTTCTTTTCTTGCCCATATTTCCTTGTCAAACTTATAGTCGTCTTTTTAAAACTTTTTCTTCTTTATTGCCAAATGCAACTGCTTAATGAATCCAATCAGAGGGTATCTTTATTTTCACTACCTACGTTTATTGGTAATTGCTACTATTGCTTAAGACTGTAGCATTTGTGCCCTTATAGGGAGTCTTCGGATACTATAAATTATAATGATTTTATTTATAGATTTTTTAAAGATTTGGTTTACCACTACATCTATGCCCATACTAATTACAGGTTGGCTTAGCATGTGTTAAAACCTGTTTGGGGCACTCTAACTAATAAGCTATGATTTATGTATTATCATTTTTCCTTTGCAGGTTCTACATCCATCCAATGTTGGTCTTGATACAGAAGATGAAATTTTGGTGTTGGAATTTGAAGAAGCATTGCCACATGGCGAGGGGATTTTGGGTATTGAATTTCAGGGAACTTTAAATGACCAGATGAAAGGTTTTTATCGGAGGTACAATGTTATAATCCTTTTGTTTACAACAAACATTTGCATCATTAGGTTTATTGAGATTTGGGAGGATGAACATCAATTCATATAACCTGTTATTGTCAATGAAATCTGTTGTTGATATTTCAATAAAATATAGTTCAGAATAACCACACAGAATAGATTTGAATAGAACTATAAATTATGGATGGTTCTCAATTCCATGAAACATGGTGAAATTGACTAGTTAATTGGCATGCTTCAGTACATATTTGATCAATGGTGAGAAAAGGAATATGGCAGTTACACAGTTTGAACCAGCAGATGCTCGTAGATGCTTTCCTTGTTGGGATGAACCTGCTTGCAAGGTACAGTATTGAACACTTACAAGGCATATAATTTTCACCAAATTATAATGCAATTATTAATAATTATTTTTCTAGGCCAATTTTGTCAGTTCAAGTGAAATATAATTTGAATGTACATTCTTTTAAAGCAATGACTTGCAAGGGCTAGCTGTTCTGTTAGACTTATTATACCTGTGCTCACCTAGGAAGTTCACATTATAATTGCTCCATCAACATGGGGAGTGCACACGACAGAGATTAAATAGGGATTATTGCCATGATGCACACACACATCACCCACCTGTAGATTATTCTACTCTTGACAAGTTCTAGATATTGGAATCAGAAGTCTGGGATTCAATCTGCAATCGGGTTTTGCACTTTATTTATATTATTTAAGATGAATGAAATATAAAAGCATAACTGCAACTCTTACAGGATATGAGTAACTAGTAACTCGTCAAACTCTAAATGTGCATTTTTTTTTCGTCAATTTGTAAATGGATTTATAAAATTTCACCCTTTTATGGACCACAAGAAAGGAAGACACCTATATTCTGTCCAAATCTAAAGGATTTCCTAAATTTGATTTAAGGTTGTTGAATTATATATTTATCAATAAAATATCTTATCAAGATTAATCCTGGAACTATGCTAGACAATATTTGAAATATAATTCATAAGATCAATTGTTTCTATTAGGGTTAGGGTTCCAACAAAAAAATATATGTGCACATATATATCAATAATCATCTTAATCTATTTAGACAAATCATGCAATAGCTTTTTCACTTCAGGAACCAAGTCATCAATAGTTCCGTTTCCTATAATCAACCATGCTAGGGGGTTTGGAGAAGAAGATTGTTTAGCCCAATTAAGCCCAGAGCACTCAACACCTAACCAAGACAACTTGGCCTTTGGCCCATAAATGGCAGGAATATCAGACTAAGACAGTTCCATCACTTTGGGTGGCCTACTTAATTGGAGGGAACCCAGATTATTGAGGGACACTGTGCGGCCCAATTAAGCCCAAGAGCTGGAAGCATCCAACTAAGACTTGCCCCTTGGCGACAAATGGTAGGATCATCCTACTAAGACAATTCCATCCACTTCGGGTTACCTAATTAATTTGATTGAACCTGTCTACTGCCTCTCCTAGCATAATTTCTTCCATTCATGTTTGCTTATGGGAATAAAGAATAAATAACTTAATAAAACACAATAATTTTAGAAAGTTTATTAACATCTTGGTAAAATATATATTAGGGATATAGAGGCATATTAACATAATCCTATTGCATACCAAATACTTGTTAATTGACAAGTTTTCTGCTTGATGTTTGCCTGAATGCTGATATCATATTAGTCTAATCTGCTCTTTGATAATAGCTATTCCTGCTTTTGTAACAGTATGCATTGGTGCTGGGTTAGATTGCTAACATCTAATGGGTTAGAACTGTTAGATTTATCACCTTTCTTTTATATTTGTCTAGGCCTGTCTAGATTACAAAAAACTGTGAAGTCTTAGAGATAAGATAAATATTTATTATTTTGCTAAGTATCAATGGCTGCTTTATTTTCCAAATGCAATTATATTGGAGAACGCTCTATTTTGCTAAGTATCAATGGCTGCTTTATTTTCCGAATGCAATTATATTGGAGAACGCTCTTGCCTGATCAATACTCCTTTTTCTTGGTGCATCTCTAAATTGATTTACTCTCCTTTTGTATATATTTGAAGGAGAGGGGGTCACACCTATTCATTGAGACTATTGCTTTTTGCGGTTGACATATCTCTTCATAAATTAACACTGCCTTCTTAGTTAATCAATCCCATCCTCTTAAACTTACTTCCTTTTCCCAGGGTATAGATCACAGGTTGTGATCAAGGCTGTGATACTTGGTTTGGCAGGGCATGACATTTTGGTTAATATTATTCAAACACACAAGATGGATCATTGCCATTTTGCTCCCTTTGCCTCAGTCCAGAGGTAGTGATTAAGATTTGGACTTTCGTGAATCAAGTTTGGGGCACTAGAACTTTTCTTCTGTTTATTGGGTTTCATTTTGCTAAACTTTTTAAGGACAAATAATTTAAAAAGTTCACAAACATTTCTGTGTGCAAAGAGAAAGTCAAGTAGTGCAAAAATATAACCAATACCATAAACAGAGCTCTATTAAAAAACCCCACTGTCAAATTCATATTGTCTTAAAGGCAGCCTTGTGATGTTCTAAACTAAAATAGCATTCTAAGGATCCAGCAAAAGATTAAACTGTGGGAGCAGAGGTTCAGTCTTTCTTGATCAGTTCCTGGGTTTTGGATAACAGGTCTCCAGTAGTTTTTGCATTCTCCCTATTCACAGCCCCTATCAATGTGATTAATGATACCTTGCACATGTCTAATGAGGTCATGAACCTTTGGCTCCATTAATATTCAACCCAATCAGGAATACTCTACCAAATCCAGATTTTGGTAATGGATGATCAGCGAATGAAGAATCTGAAACTGTACTATCAGATTGATATTCTTTTGGCTTAATCTATTTGAATCAGTAGAATCAACGTCATTCTGTTACAGGGCTTTTATTACATAAGGATAAAGGATACATTTAAAATCACTTATGATGCCAAAAATAATATCAAGCTGTGAGACATCATTCTGTGCACAGCTTGGGCAAGCAACAAAAAGAGTCTTCCTTATCCTCAGCTATTTTTTCCTATGCCTTTTTCATCGTTGCTTTGTTCAGCTGGTTAAGGAGTTCTTGTGGAATTTATTTTGCTGGTTCGTTTTAAAATTTTCTTTATTAAAAACATGTCTGGCTGCTTGATGTAGGCAACAATATTTTCATTTTTCAAAATGCAAAACTTATCTTTGTGAAGATACTGTTATTAACATGGTTTTACTATAGTCAATCTCAGAGGATATTAATGAATTGTTTGAAGTTTTGAAGTCTCTAGAAAAACTAAACTAATCATGAAATTCAAGCTTTTAAACTTTATGCTAATTTGGGAATTTTGACCTTTACTATAAGTATTGAGTATTAAATAATTAACAATTTATTGTAAGGATTGGAAAGAAACTTTTAACTATTGGTAAGAAACTTTAAACTCAGTTTTTATTTGAAGTGAAGCCTAATTTAGAAATATAATAACAACCGCTTGACAAACTATAGTCTTACAAATATAATGGTGATTTAATATTCCAAATCTGCCCCTTGTTTTATATTTTAGAATTCGCATACATGGAAACTCCAAATTTTGACTTGGACATTTAACATTTGTAAAAATATCAGAGTGTTCTAATGGATGTAATCTACATATTTAATGAACTTCGTTTTTAGTATTGCTGTGTACAGACACAAAAATGGTTCTGTGATTTATAATATATATACAAGTATCTTTATTATTGTCTACATTAATCAATATATTTGTTCTAGAGGAACTGATTATGTGTCTAAATCATCCTGTGCACATACCTTTATTATTCTAAGAAGTTATATTTTGTGATATCAAGTTTGAGCATTGTTCAGTATATTCAGTGCACCAGTTCTTTGGTTATATATCATAAATCGTAATTTGTCCCACTGAAGTAAAAAATATGTAATTGTTTGCCAAATCAGGTATCAACTATACTGTTTTGTCTATCCAATAAATATTTGCTGGAATATTTGTCAAAGGGTATTGTGATATATAAAGAGTAACTAAAAAATGGTTAAAAATTTGAAAGCCAAGGTTGATTCCCTCACAAGGACACTATAATTTGCAAGTTTAACTGGACTTTTCTCAGCATTATCTGTATGGTTTTCTGTTTAACAATCCAAAATAACACAGTTTTGCTCATCTTCACAGGCAACATTTAAAATAACAGTTCAGGCACCTGTTGACCATGTAGTTTTGTCCAATATGCCATCCATTGAAGAAAAGATTGATGGAGCTTCTAAGACAGTGTCATTTGAAGAATCACCTCTTATGTCAACATACTTGGTGGCAATTGTTGTGGGGGAATTTGATTATATAGAAGGAACAAGTGCAGCAGGTGTATATATAGCATATTTTAAAAGTAAGTTAAGGAAGAAAGCATTTATCACAATTGTAATGTAATATGCATTGTCAATGTTGGATAATTGCAGGAAATAGAGTTCGTGTATATACGGAGGTTGGGAAGACAAGCCAAGGGAAGTTTGCGCTGGATGTTGCACTGCTTACACTTCCATTTTATGCCAAGTAATATTCCATAATGATTTGAACTTTTCCATTTGTGCTCTATAAAACTTTTCTCTGAAAGCTATAGTCTAAACTATTGCAGCCTTGAAATATAATGCACAGAGTATTTAGTTTTTTGTTTTTGTAGCGTTTGGATATTGTTCTGAAACCTATGAATTCAGTTGTTTATAGTTAATTCTTATTTACATTGTAAGTTTTGGCGTCCGGGTAGATTAGGAAATGCCTTCTAAGTTGATTTTGCTCCTTTTTCATTTTGGTCCCTAATGGTAGATTGGCGTGCTTCCCTTTTGATATGTGGATTACTTTATGCAT
The DNA here is from genome assembly GCA_028749045.1 of Cupressus sempervirens. Classification (NCBI taxonomy): domain Eukaryota; kingdom Viridiplantae; phylum Streptophyta; class Pinopsida; order Cupressales; family Cupressaceae; genus Cupressus; species Cupressus sempervirens. The sequence goes on from CM053791.1 coordinate 284,058,800, forward strand.
GCACTATAGCCTCCAGTTTCATTGTTAAATTTGACCCTAAATATGATTCTGTTTTCCAAAGATTTAACATGTCCTGCAATATGGACATAGAAATATTGAAAGCCTGGAGGAGTTAACTTGGTTAGTCAAAAAGGAGTATGTATATTCTCTCTGTCCTTCAGGAGCTTGTCCCCCTTGTGGATTGGCTCATAAGTTCTTGGCTTGCACTTGGAACAAGCAAAAACATAATTTATTTCTTACTGAATTTTTTAAAATCTGATTGCTGAAGGGTTCTAATGACTGATTCGGAGTGCCTGTGTAAATTTCTAGTAAGGAGGGAACATTCTGTGTACAGATGAGAGTACATTCAGTGGGAATGGGATTGATAGGTGCTAGATCCTTTGTATGTGTTTGCACTTCGGATTAAGTGGACAAAATTTAAATGTTAAAAGAAAAATAGGTTAGATAGAGAATTTCTTGTTTCAATTTTTTAATGAACATTGATGGTACAAGTTAAACCTCCTTAGAAGGCAAAGATGCCATTGGATTGAGGGTCATGAACGCGATGCTCATTCTTTTATTATGGACAGATCTTCATAGACATAACCAATTTCTCTTTTTTGAAAGAACATCTTTGCAACATTGTATGGATCATGTGCATGCAAGTGCTAGTGCCATGTGCACTGCCAACTAGTGCCTACACTGTGCGGAAGAACATTTTTACACGTGCTCAAAAAGCCAAGAGTAAAATGAAAGGAGGATGCTATAGGTGACACACTTTATGCAGCACACAACCTTATTTGACAAAATAGTGCTAGACAAGTCTGTGGGCAATGCACAAAACCTTGTTTTAATGCCACCTTAATGATGACCCCTTTGAAATTGTTTTGCCTAAAGGGAGGAGAGAGAGACTCTTTCTAGGCCTTTCCCATAGGTGCTTCCAAAATGAATCCAGTGCTTCTCATGTCAGATGTTAAATCGTACCACTAGTCTTGATAAATTTAATGTTTGATTATCTTGTCCAAAGATGATAAATAAATAATAAATAAATAATATTTAAATTATAAAATAATAATACTTAATTATATTATAATAATTAATTTTTAAATTTAATATCATTATTTAATTTCAATAATAATATCCTTTTTTAATGTATGTATGTATGTATAGACTTGTTTTTGTGCTAATGAACATAAACCTCATTTCAAAATATTGCTGCACTGGCAAACTGGTTCTTTGAACCTGCATCGGAACCCGAACCCAAACCAGCAACTTAAGTTGATCCTAAAAATCATATGCACTTGAATTATTTGAAAATAAACACATAACTCATAAGCATTGGCAAGTTTATCTTTCTAGCAACGACATGAGATAATGAAGGAACATTTATGCAAATACACATTAGTCTACCTTTTTATGGCTTTGGCTTATTCATTTCATGAAATAATATCATTCAGACATTTGGAAACATCTCTTTCTAGGTTAATAAGAGACCTAGAAGAACCTTTAAGCATTAAAAGGTGACTTGGGACACCCCAAAATAAGATATTGGTCATATCTGATTTTTGTTTTCTATTCTTGACATATCTTGCTTCATATCATTGCAAAATAACAACATGCAAATATGCAAACTGAACATGCAAAGGATATGATATAGATTTTAAAGGAAAAACGTGATTTTAAAGACAAATCTATTGAAAATGATTCTGATATACACAACCACATCAAATATACTTCTGATACAATGTTAGAAGTTAGAAGAGGCATAAATTTACATCTAGTGTACCCACATGTAAAATCCCTTTCCGGATATTTTACTAAAAAGCCCTTGATATAAATGTGTAGGTTTAAAACTGAACAGAAAGCCAATATTTGATATAAATTCCAGAAATTTAATCGATTTGTAACCGGCAGATTTGCATACAAGAAAACTCAGAAAAGTTTGTTTTATTCTTCCAATATTCAGAAGTACATATATAAACTAAGAGTTAACACAAATAACCGCAAAAAATGTTACTATATTATATAGCAGCAATACAATAACATGCAACAATCCAAATAATCCAATCTTATAAACAGAAATAACAGTCAAATTGGCAAATGTAGATAAAACCTGTAAGAAGGCTAGGTTTGCGTCCAATCTCCAAATGTTTCTTCAAGGGTTTGCGTCCTCGAAGAGATAACCAGTCACTGTTTCTAGCTCCCAGATTAATATTTGTTTAAAAAAATATTATAATCTTCATACCTCCCCATGTGGAGCATGTTGTACCTTTATCTCTTTTTCCAATGTGATGCATGCCGTTTTAGGCAATGTGGGATAAAACACCTTTTTTGTCCTTTTGTGAACATAATACCTTTTAAAATAAAGTGACAAGTTAAATGAACTTTTAAAGTCACTTAGTTAGTAAACCATATAATCATTAGGCATCAAAATAATTGACCAAATGAACTCGGATAAGCACGTGCAATAGCTCGTTGGAAAGCTCTCAGCGAGACGCTTCCAAACCAACACTGAGATTCCAAGAATTCTGAGTTTTGTTTACTTACTAAACATAGTAAGCATTTGGGCAACCTACCAAAACTGCTCTATTGGGTTTGAAACTAGGAATGTTTAGGCCAAATCTCGAACTGAACCCCATAAAGAACCTTTTCGCCCCCAAAACCTAGGCAAAGTGAGCCAACAACATAGAATTATAATGTTCTTGAAAAAGGGACATTACAAAGCCTCCCCTCTCAAAGATTGCTTGCCCTCAAGCAATCTGCTCACACCTGCAGTTTCCAAATGCCAGGATCCCATACTTGCCTTGAGAACGAAGTTCTACTCCTCAAGTAATGTACCCTAGCATGCATCTTCCCAAACTCGGAATGGTGAAACAATACAATAGGAATCAGTGTGCCAAATAACTGAATGCCAGGATCCCAAGTCTCACCATAAAGGGACATCAACTGCCATGTGCTGCTTCCCTGTGTACCAATACCCTCAGTCAGAATGAATGCCTCACTCCATGAGTGAACTTGTGAGTCTCTACTGTCAAGTGAAGATTGGAGCTCAACAATATACCAATATCCACCCCAAGATGATAACAACCAAGCTCTCCACCTAGCTCCTTGATAAAAGGCAATACACAGGGATGCTCCACTTGGATCGCAAATGAGAACTCGTACGTTGTCTGAGATACCACTGACCAGCTCTTGTAATATCTGTACCACTGTACACTCCTGTAATATCTGTACCGATGACAATGATAGATCTGGCCAATTTGACTCCACCACCATATCACCTTGGTGAAAATCGAGTAATCCTAATATTTGGAACTCTAATGTGTTAGAAAGCTGAAACACACTGATCATAATCCTGTGACTGTGTAACAACACAGCATAATCCACTAGATGTAAGATACTATTAACACCTGGATCCTCGATCGCCCAATCAACATGATCCTGGGTAAAGGAAAGAGGGGTTGGTGAATCACCAACATCGCGAATGCTAACATTGTCTTCAATAAACTGCTGAATAAAAAATTTAGACATCTCATATGAAACGTAGGGTAATGTATGTTCTCCCCACTCATCAACAAATAATTCATTGATCCCTAAAGGCCAAATAGAATTAGCGAATATACTACTAACATACAAAGGCAAATCACTGATAGTTGGAATATACCAACAAGAAAAATCACCAATCAACAAGTAGGTTGTGGCCATCTCATAAGAGTTGAGTGATAAATCTCTGGGTAAGTTGAAAAATCCCTCAGAGCATGCTAAGGATAAATCTGAACTTCCTACTCCACTATAAGTACCCTCCCTTATGTCAAAGTCTTCATAAAAGGGAGTTTCACCATTAATTGAAATCTCTGAATTATCCTCACTTGTTGTATCACTAATCATGTGCTCATGTGAAAATGTACAACTGCTGTCATAAAAATCTGAATTTCCAGATTCATCAACTTGCTGATCCATAGAATTTTTCTTATCATAGAAAGTCTCAGATGGGAAACACGTGATTGAATTACATTGTTTGCTTTCACATCTACCCACTTTATGAATTCCTTCAATAATTTGCGTGATTTCTTGTGCTCTTGAACCACTGTTATCTTCTTCATGCGTGGCTGCCCCACTCATTTGATTTTTAGCCTTGTGGATGGAGTAATGTGTTAAGTTCAATCAAAGGCATGGCTCATCTATCTCCCTCTCCTTGTCCTTTCCAAATTTTATTGCTAGATCCCTATCCATTAATAGTTGCAAGTAATCATATTTTATTATTTTCAAAGTTCCAAAAATAGTATGTAAAAGAGGACTTGTGACACTACATACAATCCCATGTCACTCTTCTATCACAATCTTCTACATGAGATCCTCAATCAATTTGGAAGAATCATTTATCCTTGTCAACACTTGGACAAGCTTGTCCTCTTTGACGAAAAGCATATCCAATAATTCAAGGAGTGATAATGGTTTTTGGCCATCTCCTTCGAACACAAGCAAGCTGTTCTCCATAGAATCTTCTGATTTTTCATCACCTAGGGAGATAACATTTTTAGATATGTCCTCTAACTCAACGTGTGCTAGATCATCTATCCTGCCAACATTGCGGTTCATTTGCTCCTCCTCAATATGTGACATAATTTCCAGCCTAGTATTAGCATAAAATTGATCCAAGTTAATTTCCATGTCACCAAATAAGATGCTGGTGCTTTCCATGTTTAAATAAGATGGGAAGTTGCCAACGTTGGTGGTTTGGTCAACTCTTCTCTATCAGCCATCAACATGCTCATCAGAAGGACTAGTGTAAACAACTCTATAAGATACTTTTGCCTCCCAATTACCTATTAGTATACTTGTGCCATTATTAGTATTTTGCACATTATCATGCGAAGGTTGCTTTTCTTTTTTAGTACTACTATCAAGTTGAGTAATGTCTTCCTTATGTAAATTTTTGTACCTGTTCTTTGCAAGGAGATCTCGAGCCAAAGCATAGCATTTGTTTTTTATTATATCTGTCTTGTTTTGCAGCTCTAGCTAAAAGTCCACATAATCAATGAAAGGAAATTCTTTTTGAAGCTTTGACGAGAATTTGTTATAATCATCGTACAGTCTCCTTACTTTAGTTTTACATTCATAAGGATCTTTGATTTGCCCTTTGTTCTTCACTTCTCTCATCATTACAGATATATTTTCTAGCATGCCGAGCTCTTTGACTCCCTCAACAAGGAAATCTTTAAATGAGCTAATCAATGATGGCTGTGCCTAGAAGCTCTTTAGTTGTAGACAGATTCTTCATGAGTCATTAGACTTATTGGGATCATTCACTTCAATGTTGAAGATAAAGCTTGGAAATGTTGTTGTGATATTCTTCAAATAGGGAAGAGTCATGTACTTCAAAATAGAAGGGTTGCGGACCACAAACTCTCTCCATTCTTCCCTATCAAATTTACCATCATGACGAAAATCTACATCTGTAAATGTCTTATCCAGTATAGATTCAAGAATTTCATCGGTGACTTCTATGTCAGATTCACTCAAAAGGGCTGTTACCATCTGCTTTAGTTCTTCACGTTCAATATAGCTTGTCTACCTCAAATCATAAATTCTGAAAGCAAAATCAACCCTCTCTGCTTGGGGTGCATATGGATGGAAGACATTAAGAGAGTGCACAAGCTCCACAAATTCAATGACTCCATTACGTTTTACATCAAATAGATCAAAAACTTATCTGCAAACAGATTCTCGCCACTTGTGCTTCTGAACAATGCCAGATGGAATTCTTCCTTATGAATTAAGCTGTCATCAATTATAGAGCTACTCAGCTTCTTAAATAATTCATATAGGGTGTCAACTTCATTTATGCTGATTGCAATTCTGGGATTTTTGCACACCTTGCAGCCTGTAATGAACTCTTCTGGATTTTGGCTCAAAATGATTAGAATGATATACTATGTCTAGAAAGAAGATTGGGGTAGGATGATCAGAATGATATACTACGTTTGGAAAGAAGATTAACTTACAAAAATGACTCTTATCTTGAGGAGATTATTTGCTCAAACTGCTGCTTCACTATTCCATGGTATATGTAGTGCTAACACCGTTTTCTTGAGTATCTTCTCATCCTCAATCGTGTGCCAAGTGATAAACTTTGACCACCTACTTGAGTTCCCACTGAAATGCAAATATCATATGAGGATTGTATGCCATACCAACTTGTAGTTATCCATTACTTTCTGTGCACTATAATGTTCCTTGCTGACCGTACCACTATAATGTTCTCTGTTGGATTTGAGTTAAAAAAAATTGAACCAAGCTGACAAGAATTTTATTAAACAATTGGGTTGAAACCAGCGTCTGTAAATCTTATATTACTGCTCAACTCTTCTTTTTATTCATGAAGTTATTGCCCAAAATATATCAAAGGAAAACAAAGGCCAATACATCCAAACTAACCGGAATTGGTAACTGAACATAAACTCGCCACAACATTTATTCATACCATAATATTGATAAGTTTGGAGCTACGTTTTGAATATAAATTCAATCTTACACTAACATTTCAAGTCCATGACAATAGAGAGTAGTAAAGAGGGGACAAACCCGATATGCATGAATACAATAGACATGTGAGTCCTATAGCAACTAGTGAAATCCGTTCAAAATATTGCTTTCACTGTGACTATCAAATGCTACAAATGCTGAAGTGAGACAACTCCTTAGTGTGGCGTTGATGTTGCCGTGTCTATGGAGAGACCACCGGTTGTGTACCGTCCTGTGCAAGAATGAATGCTACACGGCTTGGTCTGCATTAACACCTCCTTCCAACAACTCGTGCCTTCACTACTAGCGTGCGAGTTGGGACTGTGTCCGACTGGGAAGGAACTGACCTGTAACACCTAATATATCCAATAACTTCCTATACCATCAGTGCACCACATGTAACAGGAGCAGCTCCTTGTTTGTCTGCTTAGAGAAGAGGATGATACCGGAGGTATAAGATAGTGCTATCGGTTTAGACCTGAAAGTGACTTCTAGAATTTCTATGGACAAGGGATACTTCTAACCTGCTAGAATGTTTTACATAAGATCTCTTCTATGAAAACTCCAATCCGTAATTGCCTTGCTTAATCGACCAAACACTGTTCCTCCACATAGAAATAAAATAATATAATAATCTATATCCCACTATGAAACTCTGACTGTACTTACTTCTCAGTGCCAAAACCTTCTTGCCGATTTTTTGCCTAGATAATGTATTAGTTCCAAGGAGGAAAGTTGGGGTGACGTCCAACTTCCTTGAATAACTTGAGGGATTTCGTCCTCAGAGTTTTCTAGCTAGTCACATTGAAGCAACCCGATCATGTCATTGTATTCAGTTCATAAATTCTTGTCTTACGTGATTCCACAGGATGACAGGATTCATGGCTTTGATACCACTGTAATATCTCTTTCTGGATATTTTACTAAAAAGCCCTTGATATAAACGTGTAGATTTAAAACTGAACAGAAAGCCAATATTTGATATAAATTCTAGAACTTGAATTGATTTGTAACCAGCAGATTTGCATACAAGAAAACTCAGAAAAGTTTGTTTTATTCCTCCAATATTCAGAAGTACATATATAAACTAGGAGTCCACAAATAATTGCCAAATACGTTACTGTATTATATAGCAGCAATACAATAACATGCAACAATCCAAATAATCCAATCTTATAAATAGAAATAACAATGAGATTGGCAAATGTAGGTAAAACCTGTAAGAAGGCTAGGTTTGCGTCCAACCTCCAAATGCTTCTTCAAGGGTTTGCGTCCTCAAAGATATAACCAGTCACTGTTTCAAGCTCCCAGATTAATATTTGTTTAAAAAATATTATAATCTTCATACCTCCCCATGTGGAGCCTATTGTACCTTTATCACTTTTCCCAATGTGATGCACGCCCTTTTAGGCAATGTGGGATAAAACACTTTTTTTGTCCTTTAGTCACTTAAGTGAACATAATACCTTTTAAAATAAAGTGACAAGTTAAATGAACTTTTAAAGTCACTTAGTCAGTAAACCATATAATCATCAGGCATCAAAATAACTGACCAAATGAACTCGGATAAGCACGTGCCATAGCTCGTTGGAAAACTCTCGGCGAGACGCTTCCAAACCAACATTGAGATTCCATGAATTTTGAGTTCTGTTTACTTACCAAAAATAGTAAGAATCCGGACAACTTGCCAAAATTGCTTTGCTAGGTCTGAAACTAGAAATGTCTAGACCAAATCTCGAACTGAACCCCATAAAGAACATTTTCGCCCTTGAAACCTAGGCGAAGTGAGCCGGCAACACAGAGTTATAATGTCCCAGAAAAAAGGGACATTACACCACATGATTCCACTCCAATATCATCAAGCCCTTGTGAGATATGATTGTTTCTAGCATACGAAAGATGATTGAATGACATGCAAGAAGAGTGATTAATGCAAAAGCTGCTGCTGTAGAGGTGCACCATTACCAACATTCAAGGGGAAATCAATATCAACCAAAGACGCAAATAATTGCTGCAATATAAGGAATGATCACTGCCAAAAATGGAGAAGCTGTAACTACACAGTTGCTCACAAATAAGGCCAAACATCAATGAGTATCAACCCTCACAATGACTCCGTGAATTTCTTAAGTCAGAGTTAAGGATTGGATAGCTGTCCACAAAAATGAACAACGTAATGCACTTCTGAGTGCTGAAGTGAATAGACCAAGGGGGATGGTCTGGACTTTTGTCCAAATCACCAAACCATCTAGGGTTTTTGTCCGACAATTTTATTGGACCTTCAAGCAAAGGTTCAAACTCATAGAGAAAGGGCTCAATAAATATAACAATCTCCAAAATGCCTTCATAGTTTTCCTTTTCCTCCTTTAAGTCTGGTTCAGTTTTGTACAAAGTTTGGTCCTTGTCAAGGTCACCCCAAATTAGTCTACAGAGCCTCAAATTCACTGCAAATTCTGTTAGAGGCACCTAGGAAAATTTTGGAGTGAATTTGGAAGAATTTGCTGCCCTGCGGTCGAACCCAGGCCAAATTTAGTCTTAAAATGATGATTTTTGACTTTTTGAACTTATGCTTTTTTGCTTAATTTGGTCTATTTGACCCTCCAACCCTTAAGTGACCATTGAAAAGCTTGGTTTATATGTCATTTGTGCATTGTGAATGAAAGAGAAAACTTGCTTATATTGGAAAATCCAAATTGACAATTATAGAAGAATTTCTTTAAAAAAGCTATCATACATTTGAATCTAGGGCTTAAAATTTAAATCTTAACTTTTGATCTAGCTTGGTTAGAAATCCTCTAACAAATGCAAAATAAAAATTCAAACTGTCCCCTTGATCTTGAAATATGTTCCATGTTAGCGACGAAGCAAAGTGTATGATGTTGTATGCATGGCTGAATGATGCAATTAATATCTCATTGAATTGAAACATAGATATGGTGGTGTATTTTGCTATGTTCCTTCACTATTAGTACAGTGACGTATGGACTTAGTGGTTGTTGTGTATAAACATACAGGCACACATATATATTTAGGAAAAAGCATATATTTTTGTACTGATGAACCTGAAATGAACCGAAACCTACCCCCAAAATAATTGAACAAATTTTGAGCCCAAATTTCAAACTCGACTCTAAACCGACAACTTAGCTTTCAATTAATGCAGTTTTAGATGCTCCAAGACCTTTATTTGTTCTTAAGTAGCATCTTCAACTGGTTGATTATTCAAATGAACTCAATTTTGTAATGTTTTTGTTCCTCAAGTTCTCTACTTGGTATCGTATTAGTATCAAGTTTCAATCAGTTTTTACTCATCATCTAAGGGTGGTAAATCATCGGTGGTCTGAATTTTGTGCTGAAAAACATGAAACACATTATGAATTGTCTTTTTTGGTGCATTCCAGTTCGAAGAAATCTTCATCAACTCTCTTGAAGATTTTATAAGGCTTATAGAAGTGCAATTTGAGCCTTTTGGCTTCACTAATTTTCATATAGGTTGGCCTATAAAGATGTTAACTTAAGCTTGGGGATAAATTAGACTCACTACAATATCCTCCCTTATGTAAAACCTAGGGAGAAGATTTTTATCCATTACTTATTGGTTTTGCTTCATTGAATCAGTTATCAGTATTACTCATCACTTGTTGCTGCTTTAATCTCTCTTAGTCGATTTGTATATCAATTTGTTGTTATCGCTTGTAATGTCCCCCTCAAATAACAAATGCTAATAATTGCATTAAAATATTAAATATCCCAACATATTTCACCAAGTTAAATAAGTTCTCAAAATCATACATTAGTGAAATATTTAAACATTTTGTCTTTAGTGGGGAGAGTATAATGTTGGACTTCAAATTCAAGAAATCTCAGTAACTTATGCATGTGAAGGAAGGAAAAAGAAGAAATGTCTGGATGGTTACGAAGCTAGGGAATAATAAGAATAGGGAATCATGCAAAATGGGTTGGAGGGTGAATGACAGAGTTTTGAATATATTGCAGATGTACCGGAAAATTGAAACAACCACTGGAGGACATCGGTTGGTCTTCTTTAGGAGGAGCTATTTTTAGAGCCAGGAGATGCTCTTAGAATAGCTAAGAGTTGTGGAATTAGGTAAATTTCAGAGACTCTCATAGAGGATAGAGAGCTAAGGAAGGCTAATAATATCCATGTCGTGAAGTGTATGAGTTTCTAGCGAGTTCACCTAGTCATCAGTGCAAATGAGGTAGTCTTGTTTAATTTTCTGATAGCTGCTATGTTTCTTTGGTGAATGGTGAGGCATGGTTATCAAAGAAAGGAACTAATCAGATTATTTCTAAAGGTGACGATATTATAGAGTGATAAGGGGAGGTGAATCTTAGTCGACGGTAGAGATATTTGATTCAATTTGGGTGTTTATCAAGGAAGTAGCATTGGGTCAGATGAAGTGAAGTTGTGCATGCATACGGTACCCAACATTGTATACGCCAATGTCTAGACTGTGAACGGAAGTTTGTGGTTATCAAATGCTGGAAGAGACTTTCACGAAATCATCTCCAGTTGGATGGGCCATCTAGTTAATAGACAAGTCAAATGCTAGGACTGGGTGTTTAGCAGGATGTTGACAAGCCATATGAACAATTGTTGTTCAAGATGGAGTAGGAGAGACAAATCTTTTAAGAACTTATTGTCTTAAATACCTTATTCAATATTGAATTGTGTCCATGTGATACAACCATCATTTCTTTAAACAATTTACTATTTTGGATGCAACTGGTCAGTCTTTGAGATTAGTCGTTCACAACTTTTGAGCTCGAGACTAATGTAGAATGAAGTGACAAAGTTGCAAAATTGTTATTGGGTCTTAGTCAAAGGTCTTTTGGAAGAACAAATTGTGAGTCTTTTTGTCTATTGGAACTTTGTATGTAATACTATTATTCGGAGGGGTTGGAAAATGATTGTATTGCATAAATTAGTCAATGAAATGCAAGTAGCTCTAATATTGTTTCAATGTTCATTTTTATGATGAATGTATGCTATTGTTTAATCTGTTAATCTAGTGATAAAATCCAATAAGGAAAGGATTGACAAATAACAAAATCTTTGTAACTTGTTGAGTTGATGGTAGCTTTCTTCTTGTGAAGTCCAACATTGATGTTTGAGTTAATAGGATAGAGAGGGGGTTGCATATTATAGTGGTATCAAAGCTCCGGTAAGTTCTTGCAGACTGTGTTTGTTATGCATTCATCAACTCACCACAATTATCTCAGGAGGAATACATCAAATCCAACCCTAGATCAGCAACCTGAGGTTGGACAATTTGATTCATATATGTGGACAATGGATATAGATGCTTAATGGTATTTAGAGTTCCCTAGGGGAGCTTGTTAGAACATATAGGGAAATGACTAACATGCCGATTCAACCTGCAAACAAATGGGTCAAATGTTAACTCAATTGGTGCAACAGAATGACAATCAGGGAAATAATGGAAATAATAGGAATCTAGGACTGAGAAATAATAGGAATAATGGAAACCAAGGACAGGGATCAACCACTATTGGAAATGAGAAACATAGAACTTCTGGTTTTACAGTGAATTCAAGACCGTTAATGCCTACATTTGCTAATGCAAATAACTCAACAGATGAAAATACACAAACAGATCAAGAATTTCGTGGACAGGTTTGGACTGATTGACAAGCAGGGAAGATTTTCAGACTGAGATGCCTCTTTCAAAATATATAGCATTCAGGGAAAGGAATACACCACGAAGAGGAGGTGGCGGTAGATTTGAGAACCAGGACTTGCAGAGAAAGGTCGGCAAAGCTACAATATTTTTTCTTGATGCCTAGGAAAGATTACAACGAGGACTTGGGTTCAAAAATTGGACACTTTCTTTCAGCTCAAGCCCATGGCTGAAGATGAAGCTATAAAATATGCAACCTTGCATTTGGAAGGAAGTACTCATGAATGGTGGTACAATGGGACGATTACTTTAGACCATGATCAAAACGTATCGTATGCAGAGTTCACGGAGAAGCTTACAGCTTATTTTGATAAGAAGGATTCTTAGTTGGATCTTAAGGAATTGGCACAACTAAAACAATTAGATACCAGAGTCTTAAGCTGCAGACTTTAAATAGCGGAGAGTGGTACTTTTTATAGATGGATTGATGGAACGTTTTAACCTGATAAATCTGCAGGATGCAATCAAAAGAGAAAGGTAAATGAAAGCTTCAACTTCAAGGAGTAAATTTCATCCAAGAACCCTTCATTACAAAAAAAAGAACAAAAAACTACACATAAAGATTCAAATTAGACTTTGAAAATGCACACCAGACTCGATGATGAGCAATTAAATGAGCTTAAGAAGAAGAAATTATGCTACCAATTTAGAGAGCCCTGGGGCCCAACTCACAAATGTGCTATTAAGGTTAAAGCAAAACAATTGAAGTACTTAACTGCCCATGAATCAATTTCTGAAAATTCAGATCAACAGTCTGAATTTGACAATAGTGAGGAAGACACTTCATTAAAAGAATCAGAAAAGGAACAAAGGTAGGAAGAGCTACAAGGCACAATCAACTAGCTTCTAGAAATAAGCTCTTTTAGGGTTAGAGGCGTGTTATGTGGACAGTCAATTGTCACTCTCATTGATACAGATGCAACAAATAATATCATTGATGACCAAGTTACCATCCACAAATTGATGACCAAACATAAGTAGTTTGGAAGGCTATTTGAGAAAATGTATTTTAGTAAAGCAAAAAGCGTCGGTGAAATGGTTGCATTTGAGTATCTCTATAACTCTAGATATCACATGTCTATTAAAATGTTTCCATTTATGGCTCTTAATGGGTATGAACCACCATGTTTCATGGATAATATTGAGTGATATTATAGTGGCAAAGGCTAAAGATTTATAGCAGCAGAGTCAAGATATTATGAAATTGTTCAACGAGAACATCCAGTAGGTCCAAAACCAGCAAAAACAATTCGCAGATCAGCATATGGTGGAAAGACACTTTGAGGTTGGTGATTTGGTATACTTGAGACTGCAATTGTATAGGAAATCCTCCCTCAAACGGTGGCTCACAAAATATTGAACCAAGTTTTTGTGGTCCTTATTGAGTTGTTAAGAAAATTGGAGAGGTAGCCTATGAGCTGGAGTTACCGGTAAACAACATGGTACATAATTTCTTTCATGTTTCCTGTTTTAAGCATGATTTGGGTCACAATGTTACTCCATCTATGTTATTACCACCCTTGGATGAAGAAGGGAAGCTGATTTTAATTTCTGAGGTCATCATTGAGACAAGGGAACAAATTCTCAGGAAGCATGTGAACAAGGATTATGTAGTGAAGTGAAAAGATCTACCTATGGAAGATGCAACTTGGGAGAATGAGCAAATATTGACTCATCCAGAGTTGAAATTGCTTGAGGGAAAGCAAATTTGGGAGTGAGGACTGTAATGTCCCTCTCAAATAACAGATGTGAATAATCACATTAAAAATTTAATTGCTAACACTTCCCAATTAGCATTTAATTATTCCAACATATTTTGCTAAGTTTAGTACGTTCTCAAAATCATACATTAGGGAAATATTTTAAAGTTTAGTCTTTAGTGGGAGGATTTTAATGTTGGACTTAAAATTCAAGATATCTCAGTAAGTTACGTATGTGAAGGGAGTGAAAAGAACTCCAAGTTCTTGGATGGTTATGAAGCCAAGCAAGAATAGGAATAGGGGAATCATGCAGAGTGGGATAGAGGTAGAATGGCAAAGTTTTGAGTATATTACAGACATACCAGGAAATTGGAATGACCATTGGATGACATTGGTTGATCATGCAGATTAATAAAAAGGGTCAAACTAATATTATAAAATGGGTAAGTAAGAGACAAACTGGCAAGAAGACAAGGAGACAGGGTAGGGGAAGCCAAAGAGTCATGGCATTGGAGATTAAAAGGAGGACAGTTGGTTTCAATTGTGATAATGCTTGGATATTGGTTTTTTTTCGATTTCTTTTTCTGAAGAATTGAAAGGTCAGATTCAGCCAGCTTTGAGATGTGAACCTTCTAGCTGGAAGATGGTGGACGAAAACCCATTGTTCGTGGAGACATCATATCTAGTGTCTCACTTGCGCTTGAACTTTATTTTGTACTCTCCACTCTTACTGTTATTTACTGTATGTACGGTTGGAGCTGATTGATAATCTACTGAATTTTCGATGGTAATATTCATCTGGGAAAAGATCATTTTGTTGATGGTTATTATACATGTACTACTGGAAATTGGAAGGAAATAATATTTCTCAGTAACTTATATGTGCATTACTGGTTATTCTGCTGGGTTTTATTTTCTTAAATTTATTTGGGGAGTTTTAGGAGATAATACTTAGCTGTCAGATTTGTGCTTGGATCCTTGATTCTGCCTGTGGAAATCCTGCCCGGATCCTCAAGGATCCAAGCCACAGCCTGAGGCCCGCGGATCTTGTCAGATCCATAGGCAGAATCAAGGATCCTGCCTGGGTTCAAGGATCCAAGCCACAGCCTGAGGATCCACAGGCAGAATGAAGGATCCTGCTGGATCCTTAAGGATCCAAGCCACAGCTTGAGGACGCTTGAGGATCATAATTTCACTTTGTAATTCAGTTATTCAATGTGAATGTGTTGATTTTCTTTATAATCATGAAAATAAATCAATTATCAAGTATACTAGATTCATAGATCCAAACTAGAATCACAGATTCATACTATAAAATGATTTAGTTTTAGAATTTTGTATATTTCTCTCATTTTTTTAGTGTACACACACACACACATGAATCCTCCATGAATCATAATTGGGGGAAAAAAAATCCCGAATCCACCGATCCAATTCACGTGCCTGAATCGGATTCGTTTCAGGAATCAGCAACTATGAGATAGTATCCTGACTGGGATATTACAGCAACGATGGTATTCCTAGTATTGCTTGTTGACTTCGAAGATAATGACTTCATGTTTGTATTTGAAGATCTCATTATTTCATATGCATTCATTTCCAAACTGTACAATCCTCATAGATGTTCTTGATACAGGACGATGATATCCAAGTTATGTAATTTCCATTATCTCTTTGTAGATGATCACATAGTCTTTGTATATGTCTTAGGAAACTGTCATATTTATAGGACTTCACAGTTCCTCCTTTATTCTTTTACCAGTAGCTATTATTGTGTCATCTTGACCAAATTTACTAAACTTCTATCTGCAGTAGAGGTCAAGGACTGCCACTACTTGTCTGCAAAGCATCCAGTGTTGGTCCAAAGATGGGAACATTACAAAATCTCTCCATGCAGATTTAAAAACAATTTAGTATCGCATATCAGAAATTGTATTCAGCATCATGAGTCAAAGTCAACGTGTTCAGACATGATTGCATTAGGACACTACTGGTGTCCTTATATTCATGTAAATTAGGAATACAATCATTAAAGTGATATTCAAGCATCATATCTAGCTTACATCAAGGCTTACAAGTCCAATTTCATGGACAAGTATAGACTACTAATGTGAAGGTTAAAACAACTTATTAAGTGTCATGAACAAATAGGGTGGTTTGAGAGTGCAACACAGATGTGCCTTAAAATATGGATGCACCCTCTAATAAGGGACATGGGGGGAGTTCCTTAAGCTTTCCTTTCATTTATGGGGTTTCATGTTGCATTACCTGTACTTCTTATTTGTGGAATGCCAAGGACATTAATAATCCTCGACATGGATCCTTGTGTTTCTTGTGATTGAAGCATGACACTTTGTTGAGCCCTTGTGTTTAATCCTAAACTGCTGCATAAAATATTTGTTGAGGGGATGCTTTTGTTGCTTGATTGGGGTTTTACTTATTTTTAAATCTTATGTAGGAATTTTATTCTAGTTTATCCAAAAGACTAAATAGTGATGCACATCAAATGGGCTGTTGGGCTTTCGAAATTGATCATCTTTCTGATTCCTATATGTTATGGTCTAGGACTATCATAAAAGAATCATATTTTACAGCCCTCTGTTATGTGCATTGCTTCCTGTTTGGTTGATGTTTTGATTTGTGAGTCTCAAGAAAAGGAGGCTAGTAATAATGAATTTCTCTTCAAATATGTAATTGTAGAGTTTTTTGGAAAAGGTGTATGCCAAAAAGGCTTCAACATCGTAAAGAGGTGCTATCATTATGATGTGTAAAACAATTTTTGACTCTCTAACAGATTCATTTTTGGCTTTGAAAAAGCAGTGGAGAATATTTTTAGTTGTCGCGGGAAAAAAGAAGAGGATGCTCATGTCTTTACCACTGTAACCTCAAATTTCTGGGCATGAGGGATGGGCTGCATGACAACTTTAAATGATGGCTACACGAAATTGTAAAATTAACATGTTTAGATGGTTCAAATTAACATGTTCTGCCATAAGCAGCCTTGGGATGGTTGAGGTATGTCCCTGTGCAATTGGGTCGGGATTTTGGATTTCCTCTTGGTGGTTTAGTTTAGCTAACATGCAGAAACTTTTCGTCCCTATTTAACTACCCACTCTTTGTGCAGGGAAATGGAATGTGTTTTCCAATGCTCCTAGCATATCTTTGGGAAGGCTGCTTTATAAGGATTAACTGTTAGAAACAGTCTGTTGAATTCACTGATTACAATGTGAACAATGAGTTTTTTGACATTGATAATTAATGTAAATGGACAGTCATTTTCATTTGATTTAGACTTCTATGTTATCATTGTCAGTTCACCTAAACAAAAAACAAGCAGTTTTTAAAGACAATTTATGATTTCTATGATTAAATTGCAAAGCAGATACAAAAACTTAGAACTACCATAGACAAGGACTGAAAATTATGATTTTAGTATTTACAAAGTACAAGAGCTAGTCAGTATACTTTAGTTTAAGATATCATTGCAAGTTATAATGTACTGTTAGTGTTAGTTAAGAACTTAAGATACTGTGAGCAATGGGATTTCTAAGAACAATATTGTAAAGTGCTCGATATTTTACCTAACAATTCAGTTGTTTACCAAGAAAGGCAAATATCAAAATCCCAGGAAAAAAGAACTGAGAAATGTTCATAATAAATAATCAGTGATACATGATTCTTTTGTGTATGAGTACCACTAGTCTGCAGGAACAATGCTATCATTGGCTCCTCTTATACTTTTTAAATTTGAGTTTCATATTTTCTTACGAGGTTTCTTGAATTAAATACAGATATTTTGGCACTCCATATTCCCTTCCAAAGCTAGATATGATCGCTATACCAGATTTCTCTGCTGGGGCAATGGAAAACTATGGATTGGTTACATATCGGGAAACTGCATTGCTCTTTGATGAAAAGCATTCGGCAGCTGCAAACAAGCAACGGGTACTCCAGCTTTATATATTACTATTTGGTGAAAAGATTATGGCTTCTGCTAATCTTGTCTCTTATTTATGAATATTGGTATGGTTGGCAAATATTTAATCTTGAATTAGTCTGTGGAGAGATTATGGGGATGTGGAGGGATGTCCCTAAGTCATCTACTTCAAAGTGGGCAAGGTGAAAACCTAACTGTTGCATTCTGGTCCCCTTGATCCCCTATGGAGATGAGACTGTGCAAACACATCATTGTGGAACATAGCTTAAAATTACTTTGAACAGTATCATTTTTGATCTCACATTTGGTTGCGATCTGAAGACTCTGAACACACCTTTTTATTATTTATTTTCATCTTCTGTACATGTCTTATGGAGGGTGTTTGATATTTTTTTTGATCAGCATTTTATGCTATTATATTGCATAATAACGAAATATAAGGTACATTTTCTTGTATCAGCTGATTCCAGATGAAATTTACTATCTTCAAACCATTCCATTCCCAAAACTACCCCTATTATACCCCATACATCACAATTGCTCATCATCTATTAAAACAACAATTCCCATCGAACTAACTACTTGCAAACTATGCACATTGAGTGCAAATACCACCCAACCACTTAACCTTACTGCCCGAACCATTACAGAGCTGACAAAAACCATTAACAAGACAACACTAAAAACAAGAAAGTCAGACTTTTTTGACCATTGTACCAGTAGTCCTCAATCTTTGTAGTGTCCCTGTTTTGGGATTGCCCTAATTTTCCTCTAGAATCAGAAGTTCCATTAAAATGAGAACTGTAAAATGGTTAAAGATATAACTTCACCATGCCTTTTAACAAGATAAACCTTTATTTAGATCTTGCAATCACCAAATAAGGAACAAGCATATGCAAGCTGACTATATTGCTAGTTTATTATAATCTGCCTATATGGTTAAGTTTTCTCATAATAATTCTTAAATATGGACTATCTTTCACAAAGAGTGGCTTTGTATGATGTAACTCATGCCCATTCCACTGCAGGCCTTCTATCGTTGCCTTTGTATGATGTAGCTCATGCCCATTCCACCACAGGACTCTTGCCTCTGTACGATTTAGCATGGCCCGTTCCAGCGCATGCCTTGTCCACTTGACTTTGTACGATGTAGCGTGGTCTATTCCACTTACCTATCTCGCGAGGTATTAATGCTACTTTTCATTGTTGCCTTTGAGAAAAATTTGTTATTCTCCCAGTTGTTTTCCCCTTTTTGATTTCTTTTTCAAATGGAACGTCCTCCTCATTATCTCCTTTCAGTTTTGGGAGTCACACTTAAATTTTTCAAATGCTCTTGTGAAAGGGTGACACCCTTATACATTTACATGGAAACAACTATTGCCCCTTTCACTCTTTATTTAATCTTCACCTCTCTCTCAGTAATCAAATCCGTCTTTACTAATTTTAAGATAGGCAGATATCCAATTTAAGATTCACATATCCTTTTCATATTTTATTCTTCCTTCTCAAGTCTTATTTCAGACCCCTCTTTATATTTCTGCTCTAAATCTGCACTAGATCTGTACTTCTTTTTTTCTTGATTTTGTTTGATCCTTCTCCTTTATATCTTTCCATGTGAAGGAGAGGTCACACCTCTGCATCATGTATGCCTTTTAGCATGAGTCACAACCATTCATAGTTGACCCTCTTTTGAAGAGTCACAACCTTAATATAGTTACAATTCTTTCAAAGAGTCACAACCCTATCGAAGAGTGACAACTCTTATGAATAGTTACACTCACAACCCTTCACCTTTTGAAAGTCTTTTTCCTTCCCTGTCCTTTCCCTTAATACTTCCTTGATTCTTATGCTCCATTCTTTCTTCATCTTTCCCGTTTCCCCCAAATGATGTTCTCATCTCTCCTTTCATACCTCTTATCTAAGGGAGACAACTTTCCCATTCATGCTTTTAGACCTTTTGTTTAACTTAACCAATATTTAATTATTTTTAATTTAAGTATTATTGTTTATTTTTTAATCCTATTTCAAGAAGGGGACTTGGTAATCTTGAAAATAACCTTGCCTTTTTTGTTTTCTTTCTTTATTGTGCCACACTTACCTTTGTCCTCGAAGTACTTGAGCAATGAAACCCATCCAAGCCAAGCCTCACAATTGTCAAAGGCACCCCATATCAGAAAGGGTTGCGCTGAAGGTCCAGTTTTAGCCACCATGTGCTAATTGCCATTAAGCACTCTTGAACCCCCACCCGGTCCTGCCATTGCTAGAACCACTGTAAGTCTTTGACACTTTTATGGCTTCATGCACTCCATCACTTACTCCACATCCCCATTTGAAACTAATTTTAATACCCAAGATAAGAAAACTGAGACAATATCAATATTAGAGCGATACTGATGCTCGAATTTCATGAAGGCCTTGCCCAAGATAACATCAATGAACTGCCATAACATGGGATCATTCAATCTGAAAATACTCCTCAATTGTTTGGCTTAATCTTACCCAGAAAGCATTGCTGCTGCTTAAGACACACTAGAGTAAAATTGACTTCCACTGTATCCTGTAGGTTGAGCGTGCAAAACATGGCTATCTCATTAAATGTCATTACCAAGTATTGCTATAATACACCAAATCAAAAGCCAACTGCACTTCATCTATATCTCGGTAATCTTCACACTTTCCCCTACTAGCCATCTCTTTTAATGATGAGTAATGTGTCAGCCATGGCATTCCCTCCCTCTTTAATATGGTTGTTTATGATTTCGTCAAATGTGCCAAGTAATAAATTTATCTTTTTGATGAATTTGTTTAAACACCATATGCCTATCTCACCTTTAATAGTGGCATTAACTATATCCAAGAATCACCTTCAAGGTGTAAGCACAATGTGTTAAGCTTTTTCACCATCAACTCCACATTAAGAGCCGCCTGGACTTCAGCTTCAATATTCATCCCATCATGGAGACAAGTGGCTTCAGTTGCCAAGATATCACCTTTCCAATCTCGAGCCATAAAACCAGCATCAAAATGACCTGGATTACCTTTTGATGAGCTGCCAAAGTTCATTTTTGTCCATCCCTGATCCGTAGGTTCCTGATTCTCCATAAAGGCTTCATGCTCCTATGGTTCAACCCATGCCTGCAGAGGCCGTTCGATCTTTTTCTCAATTTGAACCTCAAAATACATAGCAACCACCACGAAACTTATATTATAAAAATGATGTTGATTCAGTTCCCTTTCCCTTGATCTAGCCAAAGTCCTTTATAAATCTAACTCAGAATTGTTTTCTAACATATTAAAATGAAGATCTTGTAAGACTATGCTTATAATTAGCAATACGAAGTCTTATACAATGAGACTGTTTACATGAAGTCATGTTCCATTCTTTTTAGAGGGTGATTAATCATTTTGCTAAGCTTGAAAAATCTCTCAAAATAATGATAAATTATGGATTAGTTTGGCTGTCAAGGGTCATAGTTTTGCTTGAGACTTGCCTGCTCTACTGCTTTGTGAATATGAAGAAGTTATTCTTCTATAGTTAGCAGTTATATAAAGAACTTGTAAGCATATCCTTCTCGCTGGCAATACAATGGAAAACATGGCCCAAAGAATATATACATAAAAGAAACGGACCCTAAGAGTTTAACATGCTTTCTGACAGTGCCGTATTTTTAAACATCCTCAAAACCAAAATAGTTTATTTTGTCAAATGAGAGTGAACTTCTAGCAAACCAAGGAAATGAAGACAAGCAATGTAATTCATCAATGAAGACAAAAACATACCAACTGCCATGTTGATTTATTGGTTGTGGACTTATTAAGTTATTGTGCACTGACCAATGATTGCCTAATGCTCTTTATGTGGTGCTCCTTTTTAAGGATTCACAATGATGTCTCTCTCTCTCTCTCACACACACACAATTGTTGGACATAGTGTTGTCATTTATGTCAAAGGTGTTGTCAGTGTTGTCATTGAATGAGTGTCATCTCTTATCAGAGCAGTTGTGTACTATGAAGGATATGCAATGTTGTACTGTAATATTGGAGATCTCTATGAAGAAAGCTAAAATTATCTTTATTTACCATTTTCAGTCGTTTGCAGAGGTCCAGAAGCGTCTGGGTATGTTTTTGAGATCTGTTGCTCAGAAACTATTTGCTCTGGCTTAATATTAGTTTTGTATTGCATTCTATCATAGTAATGCCTTTTGGCTTCTGGTTTGGAATTAAAATAATGAGAGGCTGATCTGCTGCGGACAAACAATTATGGGTGACAGTGTGCTCACTGTGTTTGGTTGGTGACTTTGCCAAGGTTCCCAATGGATGCTTCTGATTACATGCAGTAGCTGGAACAAGGATGTGAAGCTTATTTGGGACCAGTTGAGATTGTGTTGGGCAATGCATAACCTATCCCCTCTCCAGGTGTAACGTATTTGCTTTAGATCCAATCTCACTACACATTTGATTAAGGAATTTGTTTGTGGCTGACTTGCGTGTAAAAATGTTCTAGACTGACATACAAATGTAATAAATGAATGAATGCATTTGATTCAAATGAGATTCATTCCGACAAAAATGAGTGAATGTTTAAAAGTTCTGCAAGCTGAATATTTGATAAGGAGCAGATATGAATTGAAATGTACGAATCAATTAGTAGATCCTATTGTAATGGGCACCTACCGGTTATAACTTCATGAAACACTTTGCAAGCAAGCTCTAATACCACTATAATGGGCTCTGATACCACTGTAATGGGCACCTACCAGTTATAACTCCGTGAAACACTTTGCAAGCAAGCTTTGATACCACTGTACTGGGCGCCCTAGAAATGCCCAAGAACTAAACCAATTGCTGAAAGCGATTTTGATGTCTTTGCATAGGATTCAATCCACATAACATGAGCAAGAAGAAATTTATGCAAATTGAAGTTTGAACTGCTGCTGAAATAATATTAGTTCTCAAAATGATAAAATCAAATACATAGTAATGTATTCCAAAGGCCAAACCCCAAGGGAATGACGTCTAGAACGTTACAAGAGAGGATGAACGTCCTTTAATGCCAAGACCAAATCTCTAACTCACCCCTCCAAGCTTTTATCAAATGCAATTCACAATCATCCGATGCTAATCAATGAGGCTCCCACCTTTATTTATACTTTCCCTACACCCTTCTAGAAGGAAATCAAATATTAATTAATTGCAAGTACTAGAAGTTTCCCCCCTCCAATAATTAATGCACTCTCTAGAAACTCCTCCCTTGCAATACAATAATTAATTGTGCTTCTAGAAAATTAAATTACTAGAAGATGAACATCCTCTAAATTACTAGAGGGAATGATGTCTAAAATGTTACAAGAGAGGATGAATGTCCTCTAATGCCAAGACCAAAGCTTTAACTCACACCTCCAAGCTTTTATCAAATGCAATTCACAGTCATCCGATGCTAATCAATGAGGCTTCCACCTCTATTTATACTTTCCCTACACCCTTTTAGAAGGTAATCAAATATTAATTAATTGTAAGTACTAGAAGCTTCCCTCTTCCAATAATTAATGCACTCTCTAGAAACTCCTCCCTTGCAATACAATAATTAATTGTGCTTCTAGAATATTAAATTGCTAGAGGCTTCCCCCTTTCCAATAATTAATACAAACTCTAGAAGCTTCTCTCTTGTAATACAATAATTAATTAAATTAATTAAATATAAAGTCACCTTTTAATTTTTAATTTATTTAATGACTTTAGAGGAAATTAATTTAATTTCCTCTTATGCTCCACTTAGCCTTTGGAGAACGTGAAGGCTAAGAGCTCCACTTAGTTGCTAAAAAAATGGGGACATTACACCTATATAGTTGGAGTGAGTGTTCTGATGTAGATCAGACTAGATAACTTTTAAAGTTTGAGTTGTGAAGGTCTATGATATCTCTTGTTCCTCCTATCTGTATTTGAGATTGGTGTCCCAGAATGTAAGTTGCTGCTCAATTTTGTGGATTAAGGGATTGGTGTCCCCTGTAGGTTGGTGCCTACAAATCTAATCAGGGTTTGGTATCTTAAAATATTGTAATTTCTTTATTTTCTTTATGAAGCTGGATTCGGGCACTCAAGCAGCTATTCTCACCATAGTTTTTCTCTTTTAGATTTCCATGTATATATGGTATTTTTATGTGTTGATGCATAATTGTGTTTATTGTTTGCATAGCTGCTAGCCACATCTTCACAAACACATTTGGATGCGCTGACATG
Source organism: Cupressus sempervirens (assembly GCA_028749045.1). Taxonomy (NCBI): domain Eukaryota; kingdom Viridiplantae; phylum Streptophyta; class Pinopsida; order Cupressales; family Cupressaceae; genus Cupressus; species Cupressus sempervirens. The sequence goes on from CM053791.1 coordinate 284,082,901, forward strand.
TGAAACAATATGCAGCAAATTATGCCTTCACAAGAAAAATATTCTGTATTTATATCCCAATCTCTCATGTTACAGAGAAATAACACCATCTTTGAAGCATTGTTGCAAGTTTCAACAATAGAGAATTTGATCTTTGTATCTTTAATCCAATACCTGTTTCTAGGAATCTTTCTCTCCATCATTCTAAAGAAAAAATTGCCTTATTAACAAAAGATTCTCCATTCTAAGAGCATACAAGACATTGCCAAAGAAGCCATTCACAAATTCCTCTGCTTCCATAGTATATATTATATACTATACATATGGTACTTAAAATGCTAAATATGAAAAGATGTATACCAATATAAGACATAAATGATAAATATGAAGTATAAGTTCATGACTGCTATTACTAGTTTAGTCTTATATTGCATTGAACAATGAAAGAGATAGAAGTCCCAATTTCTAACTTCTATCAAATAAATTAAATAATCGAAGATTGAAGATTCAAATTCAAAAGTTATAAATATCAATTTATCAAAAGTATGAGTATCACTATCTCATTGATGTCTTCATAAAGATAAATCATAATTGCATCAAGCGTGATATGATCACAATGTTCAATGTTCATTTTTTCATATATCCAAGTCTCAAGATATAAAACAAGTACATAATCAAAATGTCAAAGCCCAAGGGCCACCAAAATGCTATAGAGCCCTGAGAAAAATTGGCTCCACTGTGCATGTAATTATGATATTGATGTGTGGGTTGTCCGTCCACCCATCCTTGATGATGCCGCATCCATACTCCCAAATTGGCCTTATTTTCTCCATCTTTATACTAATCTTGGCATACTCTTTATCCAAGATTGTAGTTCACAATTTGTGCTTGCTTGGTGGCACAAATGATGGTCCTCCTCTCCTTGCCACCAACTACATCATCTCCTCATAATAAGGAGACTGTGTCACATGAAGAGGCATGCCATTGGAAAAGAAAATCTACCAATGACATCCTCTATCTCTTCTCTCATGCGGGCATTAAATAAATCAGTTATGGGGTTACCTTGAGATGACACCATTCTTTTCCCCTTGCTCGATTGTGCTTCAGCCATAGCACTAGATGTAGAGGAAGGACTCGAGGCTGCCCCTCCAAATGATGTAGATTTTTGCTGCGGTCTAAGAATAGGAACATGTGGCTGCCCCTACTCAGAAACCTATTGAAGACTTTGAATTTGGTAGGTACCTCAACTCCCAAGTCATCTTGAAGACTCCAAAGCTTGATGAAGTCAATTTTGTAAAGCAGACTTTTTGATTTCATCAAGAACTTACATGCACCCATCCCTTTTCCTATCCAAAATAGGAAGCGTGCATTCACTCTAGTGATGCTGCCAAACCATTTTGTCCCACAATGTTGCATTTTAACTTCCTAGTACCACCAACTGATGTTGTTTGTGTAGTTATCCTTGTGGCAAACTGTTTGCAAAGAGATTTAGGATCATAACTACCCCTAGCCCACTTTGCCAAAAGAGTGGAGGGGCAATCTGTAGCTAGTGGATCAGGTGGCCAATTATCTATTGATTGAGATTCAGATTCCTCACTCTCTTCATCATTTTGAGGGTTATAATCTTCTTGGCTGCTATGAGAATGGCCCTCTAATTCCACCTCATCATCACTATGATTTGACCTACTTGAGTCATGATCTTGGGAGCTCATTTTCACACTATTTCACAACATGAAAAAAAAAAAAAAAAAAAACATTCTAGTTTCAGCCTATGCCCTTCTTCAAAATCACAAATCTTTAATTAAAATTTGAGCAACTAAAATCTAGAAATGAAATTCAACTAAGAATTAAAAACTACAAAATAGAAACGAAAATCAATGAACTTGACTTGGAAAATCAGAAAATAAAATTTAAAAATCATGAAAAACCCTACCTTTTGCTTGAAAAGTCTCTTTAAGAAACATCTTCCTTCTCCTCTTCTTCTTGGTCCTTATCTCTCCTCTTTGCCTTCCAACCACTCTCTTCACTCAAACATGCACCCTTTAATGAGCTCTTCACTTTCTTCTTGCTGCAATTGCAAAAATTGGATAACCAAGAATGAATATAAATGAGAAAACATAGAAATTTTATGGGATCAACCTCAAAATGGGCCCCACATACACCAGGGCTAATAAATATAATAAACATTACAAAACATTTGTTTTTTTTAAATTTTGCACTTTCTATCCGTCCCTTGGAGGGTCGAGGGACATGTCCTCATCTCCTTATCCCCACAGGATACAGATATGTGGGGACATTCCCCCATCGCTGATGAGACAATAGTGAAATGGTGGCACTGTTGGGTATGCGGAAATGTCGCCCCCCCGCCCCAGGTGCATCCCCATCTCGGGTGCGGCAGGGAAAAAGGGCGGGGATGTATCCTCTGTTACTATGATAATCCCATTTGGGTGTCATTTTTTTATACGAGGGTTTTGGTGTTTTTGTAGAGATTGAGAGGTTTCTTTGTCGTTATTGGTCCACACTGAGCTATCGAGTCCATTTGTTAAACTTTGTTCCAGAATCTCGCACGTTTATGGTCGTTTTTCTGCTGTGAAAGCTTGGCTACAGTATCCAACCTGTTTTACTGGGTACCTATTATTTTTCAGAGGAATGCTTCTTGTTGGGTGCAATTTGAATTTTTTTTTGCTGTCTCTAATCAGTTAGTTGTCTTAGTCATTTTATTATGGTTCTGTTTCTTTTTATTTTTAGAATTTTATTATGGTTCTGTTTCTTTTTATTTTTAGAAACATTCTTTCCTTATTTTTCTATATAAGGAGACTACATCCCCATTTGTACTCACTCAATCATTGAATAATGAAATATTATTACACGTAATGTCAATCACTAGAACTACATGTATCTACAATTCCTGCAACAAATCTGTTCGCTTTTTTACCTACTTCTTTCTATATTGTGGGCCAAATTGGACATTTTGTTCTTTGACGACTTGTAAACTTTCTGGAACCATAACAAATGCCTTGAATTTTAACTCATACTTGTGGACTTGCTTAAAAGATCTAATGTTGTCCTTATTCGTCTCATTCTTCTTCTGAAATGTAGAGCCACTTGATGCAGATGCAGGGGCTTATGGGGATGATGATTCAAGCAGATTCAACTATTTCAATTTCTGCCTTGCAAATACTTCTTTGATGAGCACCTACCCTAAGGTGTTTTGCATCTTGTTATTTATAGTTTGGTATCATAAGATTTGCTAAAATAAGGGTGTGCATCCAGTTATCATCTTGTCAAGAGGCACTTCCTAGATCCATATGATTTGGCCATTTATGCTTTCAAATTATTCAGATAGATGAGGCTATTTTGCTCCTCCTTGACCTGGAGACTGCCTAGTGTCTTGATCTGTTCACTGACTGACAAGTATCACTAATTTCATACATTTGTCTCTGTTCTATTAAAGCACATATAGATTACTACACTCGATGGGCTAATGGGCTATGTCTTGATGCAAATAACAACTTGGCCAACATTGTTCTAGCTTTCTGACTATTCAAATGATGCTAGACTCCACCAAACTGTCTTTAGGTGACTAAGTGTAGGTAGATTTTGACTAACAGATTTTCTTAAGGTAAGCTCTAACAACTTAAGCTAGTTTTCATTTCTTGGGAGAACCAATTGATCCCTGGTGTTCATAATCAAGTGTGATAGAATTAAAGTATTAAAGGTTTCCCCTTCACTCTTGGAACAAAGTTAACAAACCCCATTTATAAATTATCACTCCCTTTCAATATACATATACCTTGATAGCCAAACTGGCCAACATTCTATGCTTCCCTCTATACCCATCAGAGTGATGACATGGAAGAGAAGTTGTCAATGTACTAAATATCTCAATATACCAAATCTTCTGATATACCTAGCAGTATATGGGGAAAAAGTGGTACAAGAGAGTGGTAGTATGAGAAGCAAAAAATGATCTTAGGTCTGATTAATGCAGTACCTTCTCAGAGAGATTGTTGAGGCTTTAAAACTCATAAAGGTGTGTCAGAATCATAAGCCTTGGACTCCTCTTTGACATTGTGCTTCACTTGTGTCCAATTTATGGGCTGAATGACAGGTCAATGGATGAGGAAAAAAAAGAAGACACAAGATTCTTTTGAGATTTGCTTTTTTATCTTAGCAAGAAACGCACATGTTAATAAAGCAGAACCTAACTTAAATAAGTCCATATTTTTTTTGCAAAATGACAGCTTTAAGGAAAAAATATACCTAAACAAAGTTCAAACACAAGTGAAAAAAATTACATTTGAAGGCTCTGAATCTAAACTCTGAATGAGAAAGTTATGCTTTCTTAAAGATTTGTCTCCCTAGTGGGTATGCAAGTGCATTTATGTCCTCAGGGGCTAAGCAAATAATGGCAGAGCTAAAAACTCACTGCCCATTTGACTTGGGCCTAAAATCCTCAAGCTCTTTTCTTGTGCCTTTTTTCACGCCCATATGTCAGAGAATGAAAAGCTTGGTGCACATAAGAGCAGGGTCCATCTTTCATCGAAAAGTCAGATCTTCATGCCAATTTTAAACTGCTGTTTATCATTGGAATAGAATTGAAACAACACCTGGAACTGGTATTCTCAACCTAAGTTACAGGATTCGGCGAACTTCATGCATGAAGTTTGAAATTTCCCAAATTTCAGCATAATCTAAAAAATTCGTTTAAATTTGTCCTCTAATTCGTACGGAACCATTGACTGGCTTTTCATTTTAATCGTTCCATAGTTTCTTAAAAAAAGTGCAGCTCGGGCAGTCCACCGATAGAAAAGTATTCACAGCAAATGATCCAGTCCCACTGCGACAACACTGCGACAACACTTTAGACGCATGAGACTAATTAAGCGAGAACTCCATAGGGTAAACAGGCTTCTCATCAGGGTAGAAAAGCACAGATTGTCATCTGGCATAGGATTCGTGGGCTTGAACACTGTGTAATAAATTGATGGATCTATTGCCGTCGTAGCTAAAATAGAGGCAGATGTTGGCGATGAAAGGAGAGCCATGGTCTTGGAGGAAGTGGAGAATAGAGCCCATGCTATGCTTCACGGATAGCTAGCTTTTTTGAGATTGTCGAGCTCTGTTTTGATAACAATAAATTGCCGCTGCTTATCACTACTCTCGTGTTCAACAAACATTTAAATTTTTGTTGAATGTTTAATTTTAATTTTGCATTTCATTTTGTTTTTATTTTTAATTTGTGTCTTATAATTTTTAAATTTTTTTTTAGTAATATGGAAGAAAAATTATTATTTTTCAATTATATTAATATTTTATTATAGTTATTTATTGTTTATGTGTAATCTTAAATGTAGTAAATGAAATTATTTTTTATTTTATTTTATTTTTTAAAATTAAAATAAAATATCAATATATTTTGCATTTATGTTATAAAATGATAAAGTTAAATTAATATATTTTGTTCTATAATTTTTTTATATTAAAATTATAAACCACTTTTAGTTGTATTTATTTTCAAAATGTGATATTCTTTTATGAAGATTTCAAATCTATGTTGTAATGTTAAACTATCTTTATAATTTATTGGACATACATAAATTATTTAAAATACAAAAAAATTTTATAAAGTGAATTTAATGTCAAATTTTTTTCGAATTTTTTGCCCTTGTTGAACTTTATCCAAATTTCATGGTCGTCGAACTCGAACTCGAACTTGAACCTCGTGACTTAGTTCTCAACCATAAACATAACCTGCATTATTGTTTGCTCTTGTCAATGAGCTCATATTGCCTGCTGTAAATTTTCAAACTGTAGATTTAAATCACCAAAAATATGGGGCTAGCAAGCATTTCACCCATGCCCTGCAATTTAAATAATTCAAATGTGTTGATTTATCAGACTTATTTAAAGTATATGGAGATCTTGTTTCTTATTCTCAATTCTTTTGTATATATATTGTTCTTTATGATACAATAATACTGCAATTATCAATATTTTTGAGCAGTATCTATATATATAGCAGAAATCTTATGTTTGGGAAATGTAGAAGACTGCAAATGTTATGTATTCTGTATATCCCTTTTGCAGTTTCCTTTTACCACATATACAGTGGTCGAACTTCATGATGGTACGTGACTGCCACGATGGAGTCACGTGCCATTGTGGCAATCCTATATAATACCCTTGTTAATAAAGTCGGGCAAACGACGACTCATGAAAGTTGATAAACATTAATTATTTATGCAGTCGCTTGTTATAAATGTAATTTGATTTAATATATATTTATTGATAATGGTAATTACATATATATACCGATCAATATATATATATGTGATATTAAGTTCATTTTCTAATACTGTGTAATAATAATGCTTATATCTATTGTGTGTGTATATATATATATATATATATATATATATATATATGTGATATTGAGTTCATTTTCTAATACTGTAATAATAATGCTTATATCTATTGTATGTATATCATACTAAATATATATATTCAATGGGTTATATCCGACTGAAACTACAATGGCATTAACAAAATGTGCATAAAAGTGTGTACTAGTGGCTTCCACAACACAGTAGGCTTCACACAACTCCAATAAATCTGCCAGCACACCACAATTGTCCAAGAAAAACCACTGCAACGTTGAGTGTGCAGTCTCTGCAAATCTGTGTAGATAGTGTGAAAATTCAAAGTACAGTACTAGCCAAAATTCTAATATATAAAAAGCACATTAATGACAGATCTGCAAAATGCGGAGATCCAAAGACTAGTAACAAGCTGAAATAAACAAACCCATGGAATTGTAAAAACCATCCCCAGTTGCTACTAATTTTTTAACACCAATCATTAAATTATTCCACCAGAAGTTCTCCATTTAATTTAGAAGTGGTGATTGTAAAATTCCTTCGTTCACAATGATGAGAACAACTTAATATCACACTTCATGCTTACTCATGATAGTGTTTAGTTTCCATAACTAGGTTTTTCTGTAGATCCTTACCTAAGCCTCGAGGGTTCTCTGAAATGACCCTGCTTATGTATCCTATTGTGGTAAATCAGAGGCTTCATAGTTCATAGTTAGAGGGAGATCAGTCTCCCTCTTTTACAAGATCTCTGATCTCCCTTAACCACAACTATCAATTAAGTGTATATTTTAATATAGTCCCATCATAATTAAGATACTTGTTAACCATTTTAGCCCCCCCCCTCTTTCTAAAATGACGACGTTGATTAGTCTTGTAATATCAAGGTTGACGGCCATGTCCACGTTCTTGACTATTCATTTATTGCCATGCAGCTTAAAAAGGATACATAAAAAACCTTAGTCATATTTTTCTATATCCTTAAGTCTTCAGACCTTTTGTATTCGCATGTTATACTCTTAAGAAGTTTCAAGTTGTGATCTTGTGATTCATGCTTGTTCACATGGTTGCAAGCAGTTATTGCCTAATTGTCAAGGGCCTGGCGACGGTGCGACACAGTCTTCTCAGCGGTCAGTGCAACTTCGCAAGACAAAGTGCTAACATTCAAATGCAGGTTGCAAGGCTGCAAAATGTCTTTGGTTGCTTCGTCACAAAGAGTTAAGCTTAAATCATGGTTAGAGCTGCGAAATGGTGAAAGCTTCTTGTGCACATGTTCGTAGGGTTAAATGCTAAACCCTAGTTGCAGGTTGCGATTACGCAATGTTGATGTGTGTTTTATGACCCACCAAATAGTAGAACAAAATACCGAAATATCTTATCCTTTCTTGAATAAAGTCTTGTGTATGTTAAGATTGCTAGAAGATCATACAATGACTTCAAGGTTCCTTTAATGCCAGGTCTTGATTGTAGATAAGATTGGTTGTTGATGTGATTTGCTGATGATCACAAGGGGCCTTACGTGTTTATTCAGATTCATTTCAAGCCATACTGGATGTGGGAGTTATCTTAAGGTTTTGCAATGAAGTACTTTGGGGTTTTCACAAATATGCAAAAATTAAATAGGATAGGGTTTAGTAATTCTATTCTAACCCTAAGGGTAGCAATGACAATAAATAGTACTCTAATGGACAAATTCCTCAAATTACCCAGCTCCGCTTCGCCAAGTTATACTACAACTATGCATAACTGATGCAATCTTCAAGGGTTATGCCAAATATTTTCATACCACTACATACGCCATCATAAAGAACAATGTATACGAATGATAGAAGTTAATCATATGCATGGAAGAGGTTTAGGCTAACTTTGCACAATGAGTTAAAATCACTAAAATGTCAAAAGTATGAACCAAAGGAATTCATAATACACCATTATATTTTTGATTGCAATCACCACACATTAACTAGGCTAAACTTAATCTAATTGAAGAAATTTAAGAGAACAAGCAAGCACTTAAACACATCAAGTATTCACCAAGCTCCAACGAAAACTTTATTATCTCAGTAGCTCATAGCAACAATCTCATAAAAACCCCCCCTTTTACAAATGAGAAATGTGGCTTTTATATAGGTCCTTGATTACAATGGACAACCCATATGATTACAATAACTGATGGCCAAGATTGTGCCACATCGCCTCTAATTAGGGTTAGGGGAAAGAAAATGAATCTACATTAATGCAACAAGGAATCCACTACTGTAGTGGGTGATAAATTCCCACTATGCATGCTAGTTTAGGAAGGGAGTGGGGTGCAATAAATGACCACTAAGAACACCCACTATGCCTTAAATGCATCTATCCTTGATTCCCCCTCCTGAAGGTGTGAAATCGATCTAACACTGTTTCCAACTCCTCTATACTGATGCTTGGTGCAAATTCTTGCTTGAATTCTAGAACTGCAATTACTGTTTCTGCCTTTGCCAAGCTTTCATCCCAGTCTGGTAGCAAGTCTTGAGTAGTGTGCATTGTATTTGAGAAGATGGAGAAGTTCTCAACATCATCTCTTTCATAGACATTTAGTTGAAAGAATTCCTCTAACTTGACTTTTAGATTATTAGTTGTCATTTCTTCTTCCACCAATCTCTGTGATAACAAGGATGCAACTGTGTTGGATATTCTCTGCTTCATGTTGTCAACAATCTTCTTCTATTGAGTGGATTCCCTGGTGAAGCTTTCAAACATTTCCTTAGCTATGATCACTGTACTGTACCATCGAATAAAATCATAGACATCCGCCTCGCTGATAACTTGACCCTCAATTAATTCTTGCTTTGGGGTTTCCATCAAATTTTGAATGTTGACAATCACCTCATCTTGGTAAATATGCTCATCCACCCATGATTCCCCCATGCACTGGATCCTGGAGAGTGTAACTAATGCCCTACTATGTACTTGCACTAATTCTTCTGCATGTTTGAAGGCTTCCTCTTGAATTCCTTCGACCCAAACCTTTCCACCGTGAGCAGTCCGCTTGATTTTGTCAATGCCACCTACCATTTCAATGGAAATGCTTGTTGGAGGGACAAATGATGGACCTTCTTTTGGGTGAGGCAAGTCATTGATGTACTGACATAACACCCTAATTTCTCTTTTTCTGTTTTTCGTACCCTTCCTCCACTTTCTTCAGCGTATCCTTCAAACTCTGTGTAGAGTCATCAAATTCTTCTAATATTTGCTCTCGGGAGGCCCGACCAAGATTTATTTCTATAACATGGTATTCATCTGGAGCAATCTGATTTTTGCCTTTGTTGACTATGGGAGTCGCAAATTGCAAGATTTTGGACCTTGATTCTCCTCGGATGAATTTAGTATATCTTCTTGCTTTCCCTTGCTCTTGTGATCAGTTTGCTTGGTCCAAAATTTTCTGTAATTCAATTGCCGAATCAACCTCCTTTTGTTGACTCAATTGAATTCGTTGCCTCAATGATTCTGAAATGGGTATACTTTGGTCCCCTGGAATCACGAATTGCACTTTCCTTTGGACTGCTCGAATGTTGATCTCCTCTTCACCTCCTGGACTATCCACCGTTACTTCAGGAACTATGGCTTCAACATTTGGAAGATGAATTGCTATTGCTGGAGCCTCTTCGTCTAGTGGACCATCTCCATCGTTAATCATATCTCTCTCTAAGATTGTACTAAGACTTTCCTCTGTAGTGATACCTTGATCTCTCCCTCTTTCTTGCAGGGATTTTTCATAGGCATTTATACTTAATCTATCATGAATTGGCCTATCCAAATTTTCTTCTCGCTCAAATCTCCTTATGCTTGTCCCTACATCTTGCCTTTCAAATGTTTCTATCTCTTGAACACTTGGAGTGCGACTCAAAGAAGAGGGAGCATTTCCATGTTTCTGCTTCTTATTTTGAGATTCTTGGATGACTTCCTCAATCCTAGGATGCTTCTCTTGAGATACCTCTTTTCGTTTCTTGGTTCCTGCATCCTCAAACGGAGTTCCTCTTTCCTGAACAGTCCCTTCAGATATTTGTCTTGATCTTTCATCCCTAAGTGGTCTGTGACCAAGCAACCTATATGTGAATCCATTAGCTGGTGCAACTAATTTTTCAAGCTTACGCTCAATCCACCACTTTTTAAAATCCAAGACTAGCTTTGAAAGAGCTTCCTAATCTATAACCTCTTTCCTCTTTCAATCATATGGTTGAGCTATCATTTCTGGATTGAATCCCTTTCGCATCACGTTTGGATCCTCCTCCATTTGATCAGGAACCCTAAAAATGTTGCATGTTCTGATATTGTTCAACGGTAATCTTGAATGCGTCTTCTTTCTAATCTCATTCTCATTTGCCGCATTTGCCCAAAAGTCTTCAAGGTGAACTTTGTGTCAGTACTTTGATCATTCTATTGATGATATCTTGTTGTAAGGATCAAAATCATTCCTTTTCGGATAAAGTGGAAGACAAAAAAAGCAGAGCTCATCTGATGATCTCTCTACAGCCTTTAGACATGGGCATACCTCAATTTTTCCTTCTCCTATGAAAATTGGGAATTGTAATCCCAACTTCTTTCCTTTTTGAATCTTGTCATAGGTTGTAAGTTATCGAGTAAGCTCTAACAAGACCATCTTGTTTGTTGGGTACTTTGGAAGTTTATATGGCTACATGGAGAATTCCTGAACTTGGATGTATGAGGAGGTGGGAAACTGAATGAACCAGGCACCATAATCTTCGACCAACTTCATCGCGCCCATTGACAATCTCATATGTAGCTTCTTCTGTAGTGTTTTGACTATGCGCATGGCAAATGTATCGTTAACCCTCATGTAATCATCCTTTGAATATAGATGCAATTGTGGGTAGCATTCATGAACTTTGAGGTATTGGGTTCCGCTTCCAATCTGTCCTTTGCATCGTAGTCCATCATAATTCATTCTCTGTGCTAGCATGTAGATGACATAAGAGCTCATGTAAAATTTCCTTGTATGCTCTAGATTCATCAACTGTTCATTTAGATTATCACTTATGAGCCCGGCCTAATCTATTCTGTCACTTTATTCCATCACCTACTCAACAAAATAACACATCCAAGATTCAAATCTATAAGAATGAGGCATGCCAAATATGCGACTTAGCATCATGATCGTGTCGTTATATTCCCTCTACAAGTTGAGCCATACTATTTCCTTAGGAATCTTAGAATGATGTGATCTATTCTCTTTCAACCATCTTTTGTTGATTATTTCTTCACAAAAATGGACTCTAGAGGTATAGATTCTAAGTGCTTGCTCCTGTGTTTTTGTGACCATCCTTGGTTGAGAAGGAATCCCAAACATTTCAGAAATGGATGTTGGAGAAAAATCTGCCAGAATATCTTTCAGAATATCTGATGGTTCTATCCCTAGGATTGTAGTATTTGGTACATTCCACAATTAACTTTGGATGCTGAGAAGGAGAGAAACCAGCTGCAGCAACAATTCCACTTCTCACAATTCTTGTGGCTAGCTGTGTTTGATGATGGTCATTGTATCCAAGCATTCTCCGGTTAAAACCTTTCAAATCAAGGTTGTTGAGGCTTGTATCTTCAATTTCTGCCCACTTTGACATAATTTTGGATTCAGGATAGAATCCTCTCCTTTTATTCTTTATCAAAATAGAAAATGTCCACACGTAAGACTATGTAGATAAAGCATAAAAAGTAGATACAACTTGTCCAAAAGACAAAGATTTTGGATTTTTGCCAAAATTTCCATATTCCTCTTGGGATTCACTTTTCAATATTTCCACAAGAAACATGCAATTTTCCACAACTCACTGAAAAGGTTCCTTTCTGATAAAATTCAAAATTCTCTATCACGAATTCAGAACTCTTTAAATTTCACTCCAATTCTCAATTTGCTCTTCAAATTTTTGTGTAAGAAGTAATGAATGAAAGGGCTTCTTCTATAAATCATCCCTCATAAAAGATGCCTTTAAAGCTGTAGGCTAAAATTAAGTAGTTGCTTTACTTAGCCACCAAGGTTTCCATCTTTTGTGCCACTTGTCCCTTTTTTGTGTTTGTTTCAAGAAGTTGCCATTATTGATCCTTTTAGCTTCATGATGAAGCTAAGTCTTCATTTATCCCATTTTGATTTTTTGATTTTTTTTATTAATTAAATATCAATTAAATCAATATTTAATTAATTTCCATATTTTAATGAAAAATCAAATTTAATATTTAATTTTCCATGTAAATCCAAAAAATCTCCTTGAAAGAAAATTGTTTTTTGCTTTTTTCAATCCAACTTTTCCATTTATGAAGAATTTTTAATTCTTTTTTTTTAAAAATTTCAATTGATTTTCTTTTCAAATTAGGGATTTTTCTCAAATATCTCAAATATTTCAACTTTTTATGATTTTTCACACTTTTGAGATTTTTCACGAGATTTTGGATTTTCATCCTCGAGAATTTTGAGTTTTAAAACTTTTCCCAAACCTTTGATATTTGGATTCCAAACTTTTTTTTTCTTCCCTTTGGAAGTTTTAGGACGTCTTGGATTTTCATGTTTTCCAAATTTCCAAATTTTCAATTTTTTGAACTTTTCAGAAACTTGGGTGATTTTTGGAAATTTTTTATTTCTTTTTACCTGACAAGTTGGAAACAATTGGATATTTCATATTAATTATCATGAAAAATCCATGAAGTGCCTTGGTGTGCATAGAAGGAAAAAAGGGTGTCTTGGAAAGAGTGTCCTGGATTCCTTTGATTTGGACAAAATCCCTCGTAACAAGAAAAATGCGCTTCAAAAAATGCGAAGGGCGCAAGTTGAAGTGCACTGAGGATTTTGTCCACGACAAGCAAATTCCTCCACTCCAAAATTACGCTCCAAGAACTTGGGAGAGTGGGTTTTTAAGGCAGTCATGGATTCTCCTTCTTTGACCATTCCATGGGATGGGTTGACTAGTGCTCCGACAAAGGTGGAGTACACTACACACCATAAAAACAATGCAAAAAAATCCGGAAAAAACTAAGGTGGATTCATTGTTTGAGACTTGTCAAAGCTGCGAACAAGGGTCCCAGTCATGGGTGATGGGTGGCAAAATGGCCACAATAGGCGACATGTGAACACATGTCATGGTGGCCCAGGCCAATTCCAGTCCTCTTCATCGCATCGTCGTAGGGGTCGGTTTCAAATGAGTGGCTCATCGAATGAAAGCAGATCAAATGAATCGACATCATTCCATCGAAATAAGCTTCAAAGTTAAGTTGTGAAGTCAAAAGCTTAGTCAAAATTCAATGCCTTCGCATTGTCACATATAGTTAAGAGTGAACCATGGTTAGAGTTGTGAAGTGGCAATTCCTTTTGTTCGCACTGTCGCATGGGTTTTGGAGCTAATCATGGTTCGGGCTGCGAAGCAACAATGCATATGGAGCGCACCATCATAGGGTTAACATTGAGGTTAATGATTCAAGTTGCAATGGTCAATTTGATGGTTTTGATCGTTCGCTACGGTTAGTGGAAAAGAGTAGAAGATAGTTGCGATTTTGTGATGGAACATCAAGTAGTTAAAGAGGCAGTCTTTGCACCGTCGCAAGTATCAAAGATGCAATGAGGCTTTAAGTCGCGACTGTGCGAAAGGTATGCTGGGGAGTTAAGTTCTCAACAATCGCAAGGTCACGGGCATTTCATGTTAGCCAGGAAAATTGCTGCGAGGGGGCGACGAACGAAAATTAATAGCTTTCACATCATTGCATGCTTAGTAAGTGGTTAAGTGCAAATCGTTGTGATGGTGCGAATTATCAGTTTCACATTGTCGCAAGGTCGCAAAGGTTAAGGGGCTAGGCTGATTTCAGGTTGCGATGTTGTGATAACATAGAATAAGGGTGACCACGGTTTTGCAGGGTCAGACAGTTAATAAAGATTTTCAGTTGCGAAGTTGCGAACAGATATGCAAGCACAGGTCAACACAAATAGATGAAGGTTGGCAAGGTGGCGAAATATTTCAGGGGCATTGGTCCAGGTGGCAAGTTAGATGGTTGACTCCTTTTGACCCGATGATTTTGCCCACTTGGCATGGTTGCGGACATGGCATTATGTAGTTCCTTAATGGCGAGCAGGTCCTCGATTGCTTACAAACGCTTTTTGAGTGTTCCCCATGCCTAGTAAATGCAGTTTCTTCCTCCTGCCGCTTGCTTATCCATCTACCCGACCAAAATGGTGATGGTCGCCGCTTCTTTCCATTCAGGGCTAGATTTACACATAAAAGATTTGATTTCCTGTATGGGGATGTGCATCTGATAGTGATTTCCTCTTCTCAGCAGTTATTGCTCCTCTGCAATCTCAACTCTACCTGGTTAGAGTCTGAACTCAATGTAATATCAGAGTTATGCCTGAACTCTATAAAAGGCAGTTGTAAATATGGTTTGAGGGTTGTTCCTCTCTGTTCTATCGTGTTTACTTGCAGTAGCCTTAGGCTCTGTAACTATATTCTTTGCCTTCTATTAATGAAATGGCTCCCTTTACCTCTTCTTGCCATTCACTGTTTGTGCATGTATTTTGCCTTGTTTTGAATGTTTCTTTCTATTTTCTAAAGTTTGTATGTTGTGTCCAAACTGTCGATGATTGCTATATTGTGAAGATGTCTTTCCCTTTAGCATTTGATAAGTTCAAAACCTGCATGTGAATTCTTGGAGAGTAGAATAGAGTCAAGACTAGTGTATCTAGACTTTTCATTGATGTGTTGTGCATCCCAGAGTAGAGTTGCAACCATCTCAATTAGGTGCATCACTCCCCTTTATATTAGATTAGGTAGTTTGATTTCATGCATCTCCTTCTCCCTTTTCTTTCAAAGAGTAGTTAGGTGCATCTTGATTGTAAGGAAGCTGGCCTTCTTCGGAGATTCAACCTCAGAGCGCAAGTCTCACACTTGGAGGTCGTTTTCATGTTACACGAGGTCGCTTGAGGGTCATACCTCAAGCAAGGGTGTAGACTTTTGTGTCAACAATACTCATTGTCATCAAGTGTTGGTTCTATATCCATCATTAATAATCATTTGTTGCACCATCTTACACACATTTATAAGGGATGTATCACAAATCACACACATTTGGCGATCTTGATCATGTGTAACATAGACACAAAGGACTAGCTCATGCACATCACAAGTACATAAGATGAAAACTTTACCATACAACACATATACAATGAGTAGTGCCAACATACATCACAATGACAATAAGGATTGGCTCATAAATGATTCACAAGACGAGTTATTGACTCATATAAGCATCATGAATAGCATAGTGACTAGCTCGTGTAGGCATCGCAAAGAAAATGGCAATTGACTCATAATCAATGGCTAGCCATCCCTTTTCCATAGAGCATCCAGGAGAGAAGGAATAATGATGTATTGCATACTACGTTGTGGATCTCATTCCTTCGTTTGTCTTTTGCACTGACAAATACTTGGAAAGAAGATTTGATGCATACCATGCTACACTAGGGGTCTTTCCTCAATCGAATGGCTGAAGTATAGCATTTTCACATCAAACTACACCCAATCTCATACAATGAGGTTGATTTAATTATCATCTGCCTATTCCTCTGTAGAATTACTCATCCCTATAGTCTATCGGACAACCAAGCAATTAGGACATCCATCACCAACATGAACTTGTCCCCCAGACTCACATGTTCCTGATAAATCAGTCCAATCTTCTAGATCAACGAGGGTATCCCCTGCCTGAATGAAATTGGCGGTAACCATCCGCTAGCTAGGTGGTATGACTGTCAATCTACTGGCCTAATACACCTCTTGACTACTATCAATCTCGAGAAGCTAATTTGATGTGGGTCATAGGATTTATCTCTTGGTGGCCACAATATAGATATCTTCCCTTGATGGCCAACACAATGCTAGATCTTGAAGAGGAAATGCTCACGAAGGGTCCTTGAAGAGGAAATGCTCACAAAGGATCCTTTGTTTTGTGCACTATCATTATGTGTGATGACATCCTTGCTATGTGAGAGGATCATGTCGCATTGAACACAAGGTTCGTTAGCTTTGTTTTTATCTATTAATGCCAAATTTAGGCAGAAATGATCTGAAATTTAAAGTTTGGATAGGCTAATGACTAACATTCTAAGAAAATTGTAGGAGATCCAATTATCTTCTTGTGGCATATTTTCAAATATGTTAGTGATCATGAAACTTCCTTGGTAATTGTCAGATGACAAATTGTATTAACTTATATGATTTTGTTGAGTATATATATTCAATCAGTACACTTCTCCCGTGTTATTATTCAACCTCTTGATTCTGTTGTGATTATTTTTATTACTAACATGAAGTATGAATCATTACTCAAATCTCTTCATTATCAGATGACAATTATGTTGGTGTTTGTACTTTTGTTAAGATTTTATATGCTGTCAGGAGCCCTTTTTGCCATTCTAAAGTGGTTTTTAGCATCTTGATCATATTTAGTGGTTTACTTATGATGAGTATCCAATGATCAATTGTGTTGGTGAGAGTGGTTTTGTTGATTTTATGCATGCAGTCAGGATTCTTTTCAGTGTTTCACCATTACTAAATAAGTTTTTTGTCTTAGTTGTTTACAGCTATAGCGATGGTTAATCAGTAATCACTAACTAATAGAGGATATAACTCACTCAGTTCCTTGCTCTTCTGCTTCTGTAGGTCGCAATTGTTGTGGCACATGAATTAGCTCACCAGTGGTTTGGGAATCTAGTTACGATGGAGTGGTGGACTCACCTATGGCTGAACGAAGGCTTTGCAACCTGGGTCATCATCTATATATCCCTCATTTGGGTTCAATGAATATAATTTTATTTAGTGTAAACATAATAATGTTGACATCATGAACTTTGTTTATCTGCTAGAATTAAGTTATTTTGTGGTTATGCTATATTCTGTGGGTATGCCGTAGAGGAATATGTGACACTGCTCAATATCTTTAAAGACATGTGCCGGTATTGCAGGTTAGTTATTTGGCAGCAGATCACTTATTTCCAGAATGGAAGATTTGGACCCAATTTACTGACCAAACAATGGAGGCCTTCAGATTGGATGGGCTTGTTGAGTCTCATCCCATTGAGGTGAAATGATTATCTGAAAATATGATCACTTCCTGTTCTTTATTTGGTTCAAAAAGCATCTTCATCTGAAATGGGGTGGTCAAATCATTCTAGTTCTTTGTTTATTCTTGGTCATCAATATTTGTTATAGTTGGGTGTGTGCTGCACTTGTAAAATGAATGAAAACTCATTGTTGTATAATTTTTTGATGCTAAATGTTAGATATTAACCTTCCAAGAGCATGATTTGTGAATTCTTTGTTAATTGCTTTTTTTTTCTCTATTCTGTTTGTAGTTATAATTATTTCTTAGCATTATGTTTCTTAAAGAAGCAACAAACTTTCTTTGTGGGTGGAAAACATATTTTGTTGTTGTCAACATTCTTAGGTTTGAATATTTTTCAGGTGGAAGTTCACCATGCAAGACAAATTGATGAAATATTTGATGCTATAAGCTATTTAAAAGGAGCTTCTCTTATCCGCATGCTTGAGAGCTACTTAGGAGCTCAGTGTTTCCAGGTAGTAGATTGAATTTATTTCTGATCTTGGAAGTCTTGAGAAACATAACTTGTTATTTCTGATTTAAATTTGACATAGAATATGCTACATATATCCCTGGATATTCTGCTTTGGCTAATTTTTTCTTATGGTAGTAAACAATAGGAAGTCAGTATTAAAATATCAAGTCATTACCTGGAGATGTGTGAAGAGAGGGCAATATTGTACATGTGAACAATCTTTTTTATTTCTCATCTAGAGAAAAACGTTCTCTTGTATATTGTATCTTTATATGTGCTTTGAGATGTATTTTTTTTGTATTTAGCACATGTTAATAGTCATCTGAAGATGGCCTCAATGGAGAGTCATTATATTGATGGATTTTTCCCTAATTTATAGTGGTTATAAATTTATGATTATGAAGGAAGGGGATGAACCTGCATGTCAAAGCATTTTTTAATTACTGACTGAAAGTACATTCCTGATCTAAATTTGACATAGAATATGCAACATATATCCATTAATATTCTGCTTTGGATATCTTATCTCATGGTAATAAACAATAGGAAGTTAGGATTAAAATGCCAAGTCATTACCTGGAGATGTATGTAGAGTGGGAAATATTGTACACGTGAACAATCCTTTGTATTTCTCATCTAGAGAAAAATGTTCTCTTGTATATTGTATGTTAATATGTGTTTTGAGTTATATTTTTCTTTTTGTAACATGTTTATAGTCATCTCAAGATGACCTCAATGAGGAGTCATTACATTGATGGATTTTTTTCCCTTATTTATGGTGGTTATAAATTTATGATTACAAAGGAAGAGGATCAATTTTCATGTTAAAGCATGTTTTAATTACTGAGAGAAGGTACATTCACCACTTTGGAATTTTCACCCTCTACTCTATTTTCCCATTGGCAAAACGTCAGAGCATGTGAGGGCTTATAGGCTTAGTTGTAGGGTTTTGGCACATTTGGGGGTACACTTAGGTGCACTTAGGGTATGCCCCAAATGCACCTAGGCATACCCCTGGGCTGTATCTCCTCTTTGCCAAATCTGTGTAGGAAATTCAAACTAATAAATGTGAAAAAATCAATGTAATTTTCCCTAAGCTTGTATGAAACAGGGCTGGGGCTTTTTTCATCCATCTGCTATGCATTTTGGAGGAAGAAGTGAGGGTCTCTAGCGATTTTTTTTCTAAATGTAATCAGCCAGTGGCTTGTGCCATGCTAGTATGCAGGTTTTCATCCCCGCAGATCTGATGAAAATGATCATAGACAATGCTGTGATTGTAGGGTATGATTTGTGATATGCAAAATGTTTATTTGGGTGTGATTGTGTTCCAATTTTCACCATCAATGTTTCAGATCATACTCAATGATCCATCATCAGGATGAAAGAATGCCAGTATGAAAGAATGCCAGATTGTAGGTTTTCAGATGGTTAGAGGGTCTTAGTTGCAGAACTAGAGGCAAATTCCCATTTTAAAGGACAAGAATGTTTAAGATTACTCTTTGTTTGGATCAGTTTGCAAAATTTACTATTTATAGTAAGTGTCTATTTCAAGAAAGTTTGGATTTCCATCTTTAGTAGGGCGCTTCAAGAAAGTGTCTATTATTGCCATCCCCTATGATTTTGGGGTCGTACCCATGTTTCCAGCCATTCGGGTAAAGGCAAAACACCCCCGAAATTTTTTTTTTGACTTTTTTTTGTTGTTTGTGCAGCCCCTAGTTGTCTTCAAGACATAACAAAAATATGCAAACCATATTTGGTCCATTAAAACACTATAACACTAACTCTTCTACCTATTTTTAGATCTGATGTACTTGTTAAGAGGAAGAAAAAAAATAGAACAATAGCAATAGGGACGAAATTTTGCATTTAATATTTATTTTTTACTATATTTTAGTTAAATTTCATTTTGATTTCATGCATGATACTTGGAGCCTTCAGGCATTTTGATTTTTTCTATATATGTATGTGATATTGTTATCATAGAATACTTAGTATTTTTCATTTGATAATTTTCCATGAATTGATCTTCTAAAATCCATGGTGAATGGTTAATAATGTTATGATATGCCTATTCGAATTCTGTCTCTATATAAAAAAATCCCCTATATTTTTAATCGTTGTCCCCTTAGGTCCTGTCCCCAAAATTTTGGCTTTGACCCGTACTCGTATTGGAAACACATCCCTGTCTTGGAAACTCCATAGAGGACAACTATTTATAGTAAGTCAATTTTTTTCCTATGATTGGCAGGACACTTGGACTTATGGTCTACACATTGGTTGACTAATTTATTAGTTGCCTTAGTGGAATGACTTTATTGAGCACACCAGTATTATTTGATCATTAATAAAATTGCTTGATTAATGATAAAGTTATTTAATGAGTGGGGGACAGTTAATTCTAAAAGTGCATTAAATGATTATCATACCATTTAGTGGTGAAAATGGCATCAATGATTTTAATAATGTAAAATAGATGAGATAAATTCATTAATAACACATTGTCACACTAAGCCATTCAATACAAGAGAAGAGGGGCTTCCAAGCATAGCTCTACCTCAAGTTAGATTAGAAAAACCCAAATAGGATGAAGGGATGCTAATACTAAATCTAAATTATACTAAGGAAGTATGCAAACAAGTCTTCTTTCATGCAATGTTCATTAACTTCAAATGTGCAATGTGAGTATAAAATGAACCAATCAAATAAGTGACAAAGGTAAAATAGATCTAGGAGCAATATGTATGCAATCAACCCAATCAAAATATTAAAATAGGTCTATGATAGGAGATGAAAGGAAGGGTAGAAATCTAACATTAAAATATGCAAGAGAACATGCTTTTTTGCTCCTAAAATTGTGGATCTAAAACTGTGATTGAGAATTCAACTATGGATTTGAGATCAAGATAGAAAACCTAGAAAATCCCAAAAGCCTCATATCTCAAGGTATAGGTCGGTTTGGGTGACATCTACCAGTAGGTTTATGGGATAACAAACATGTTCTTGGAGCACTGAAACTAGGTCAACCCAGATTTTTCCGAAAGCTAATGCTTGATACTTTTAGGTTTGAATATGCAATATTGATATCTTGTTCTTGCAAACAAGAAAAAATATTTTTGTTGGGGGGAGGGGCTTGGCTGGGTCTAGGCCCCGTTTAGGAATTAACCTAGAAGACAAGTATGTAAAAGCATGTAAAGAAGTAAGACAAATGTAAATATTCACTTTGATATTTTGCAATGTTTGAATGTTGTTGATGTTGAATCTTCAATGATGTAGGAAATCTCCACAAATGTAATGGATCTCACCAATACTAAATCATGGAACCATGGATGTAGACATGCACAAAGGAAGAATACAATGAATGCCACAATGTAGATCTCCTTTGACGGCTAATACAATGCTAGTTCTTGAAGAGAAAATGCTCACAAAAGATCCTTGAATCTTTGAAAGCACCTTGACTACTTGATGAATGCTTGAAATGCCTTGACTTTGCTAGCTTGAGTGTCGTTCATGATTGTATAGATTTCCTTGGATATGAACATGAGGTGTTTAGGCTTCCTTTTATAAATAAAGCTGACAAAGTTACTCGATTTTCCAAATTATATCTCCGAGGCAAAACTAGCTTCAAGACCAAAACTGCTTGAGGTACAGGTCGACTTGGTCTACCTATTGGGTTGATCTATACCAAGGTTATCTCAAGAAAGGGTACCCCAAGGTCTCAGAAATTGCATTGATGAAACTTGAAAAAGAGGAACAGAGTAGGAGAAAAAGCAGATTGAGCACAAATACATCCATGGTCCATAAAATCATGAAAGGACTGGGGCTAAAAGGTCTTCGATAATGGGTGCTTCTCTTTTAAGATGGTAAAATACTAAGGGGGGCTAGTTAGTGCTTTCCTAAGTCAACGCAATAGGAATAAAAATAAAAATATATTAATGATTTTAAAGGCTCAAAAGCAAGTGTTTTGGTGTGAGAGTTTATAAAGGACAAAGCAGCAAAGTATACCATTATTATGAATGGATACTTTGACATGGTTTGGTGTGAGTTTTGTAGCTTGGAGAAATATGACTTTCTTTAGCAAGTCAACATTTGAGGTGTTAAAATAAACACTTAAATGTACTACAGAGAGTGGCTTATTTATAGAGCTACATTTGTGCTTAAAATG
Organism: Cupressus sempervirens; assembly: GCA_028749045.1. Lineage (NCBI taxonomy): Eukaryota > Viridiplantae > Streptophyta > Pinopsida > Cupressales > Cupressaceae > Cupressus > Cupressus sempervirens. Next base: position 284,105,027 of record CM053791.1, read on the forward strand.
ATGAGGAGAATTGATAGTTGCAGGTTTATTTCAGAGGGTATTTGTAAAACTATCCCATAGGTGTGCTATCAGTGATTGATTCACTACTTCTTGATGGAGTTTGAAAAGGTTTAGAAGGCAGCCCATCCTTTTTGTATACCCACACGAGACCTTTAGAGGTTGGCGCCTGATTTCAACAGCAAAGCATGGTGTATGCGTTCAATCATTCCAAGGTTGAGGGGCTAGACAAATATAAGTATTGTCTATTGAATTTTGAGGGGATTGTGGCAAAGTTTCAAGGCTATGTTTTGTGCTAGGTTTCGTATATTTGCTACAGATTTCATTACTTTTTTACAATTGCAAGAAATGCCATGCTATGACTTATCTATAAATTTGAACTGCTTCCATTATTGAATGTGCAACGTCTTGTCTTTCATTTATGCAATAATTCTGAACCCTTTATATATTCTAAAATATCAAGACATTGCAAAACAATAAAATATTGTCAACTTATAGGATGATTAGAAGTTGAGCCAGAAAGGTTCATTACATGATTGAACATTAAGAAGCCTATTGGTGTAAAACGGTTTCTTACTTTTTAAAATTGCATCTGTGAATGGTTATCCCTATTTAAAGAATGTCTTGAGTCAATATTACATCATCTTCTACTCTTTTCCTTTAATATTTGGTATCAGAGCATACTAAAATTCCTATACTTGTTAGATGTCTTTTATCAAGTGCTGCTTCAACTACATACCAAGTTAATGGTCCTTGGTGTCCCTATGATCAGCGTTAGATATCATTATTAATTAGCATTGAAGTTGGAGATGTTATGAGGAGTCCAATTGATGGTCTATCCATAAGAACAAATGATATCCTTGTAACTATGTCTAATTCTAGACACTGCTCTTACACGTAAGGTCCTCCCTCCTTGGCAACTACCTGACATTGTTGCTTAATTGTATGGGACATAGTTTGTAAAGCAATACCAGATCACTTTCTTGGAACACCCTTTGCTTTGTCTTCTTATCAAACAACTTCTTCACTCGGGATTGATGTTCCCGTATGCTATCAACCACCACTTCCCTTTCTTCTTTGAGCTTGGTCAAATACAGTATCCTATTTTTAAGAGCATCTTTGAATTCATGATTTTGAATAGCATTCTGCAACTTTAAAGTGGACATTTCAAGAGTTAGAGGAAAACTTGCTTTAGTACCGTACATGATCTCAAAAGGGGATAGCTTTGTCACCCTCTTCTTAGTGGTGCAATCTGCCCATAACGCATCATACAAATGTTTGTACCAAGACCTTTGGTTGATATCTATCAACTTCCACACAATGGATATAATGTTTTTATTGCTTGATTCTACTTGACCATTTCCTTGTGCATAATAATCCGAGGAATGAGATAGTATATGATTCCATATTGATAACAAAAGATTGACATTTCTCGGGACAAGAAGTTTGTAGCATTGCCAACAACAATCTTGTTAGGGACTCCAAATCTAACCAAGATATTTTGCTTGATGAAACTACACACCACTTTTGAAGTTGTTTGCTTAACTGGAATGGCCTCCACCCACTTGGTGAAATAATCAGTCGCCATCAGAATGTATGTTCGACGCTGGATTGAGGATGGATAGGACCCATATAGTCCATACCCCATTGTTGAAAGGGTTCTTCAATCACAACTGGTTTCAACGGGAGTGCCGCTAATTGAAATCTTCCTTTGAAATGTTGGCAGGATTTGGCTTTCCTGACGCATTCCTCTACACCTTTGAACATTTCGGGCCAATAGAAACAATTCCTTAGAATTTTATAGGCAGTCACCAATGCTAAGTAGTGTCCTCCACATGTTTCGTTATGGAACAATTGAAGTAACTCCTTTTTTTGGTCAGAATCCACACATCTCAAGAAAGTGCCATCTATTGCCTTGTACAACATATCACCCCAGATAATGTACCTTGCAGATTTCAATTTCAAGGTCCTCTTTTGGGTCCTTTTTTCTTTGTATGATAGATGAAACGGACATTCTCCATATGTCAAAAAATAAGCAATGTTGGAAAACCAATTATCGACATTACTGATAGATAAAACCAATGGAATTTCTCTCTCTTTCTCTTCTTCGTTTCCGGGAGATCCTTTTGCGATAGCTTTGCACAAACCTCTTCCTGTGACAAGCTACCTATATTTGATATCAAGATCATATTCTTGTACTTAAGCTATCCAGGAGGCTCTTTTGTTCACACCAATCTCCTATTGTGTTGGAATAGCTTTCATCGCTGAATTAGGAACAAATACTTTGGAATGAGAATTTAAAATACAAAACCTAAATTGCTTCACTGCTCTGACCATAGCATAGGTGTTCTTTTCGATCAATGAATATTTTAATTCGTGTTTTTTAAGAGGAGCACTCATGAATGCTATCGGGGCTTCATCATTATCCTCATCAGGTTGAGGTAGTTTAGAAAATAAAGTATTTTCAAATGCATAAGAATAATACGAATGAGTTTTTTTAGAAAAATCTGGATATTATAGAGTAGGAGCATTAGTGATTGCAGTTTTAATTTGTTGAAAAGCAACCTTACCTTCTTTTGTCCATTTGAAACTTATGTTCCCTTTCATCATATCCACAATTGACCTCATAATTTTTGAGAAATTTGGCACGAATATCCTTATGAAATTTATCATGCCCAAAGAAAGATTTGACCCCTGGTTTGCTCATTGGGAGTAATAACTATTGGATAGCTTTCACCCTCTCGGGGTCTATTTGAATACCTTCCTTTGAGACGATGTGCTGTAGCAGTTTGCCTTTTGTCATTGCAAAAATAGATTTCTTAGGATTTAGTGAGATGCCCTGAGTTTGGCATCAATGCAAGACGAATTTCAGATGATGCACATGATCTCTTCTCTTTTTAGAAAACACAGTATGATCATCAAGATACATGACGATGATCTTATTCTTGAGGTCTGCAGATGAATGATCCATTGTTCATTGAAAGGCGACTTTGATGTTTATCAAATCGAAAGGCATATGATTGTAGTCAAATGTACCCCATGGAGTGGTAAAGGCTGTTTTATGTTGATCTTCTGGAGCAATACTAATCTGATTATAATTGGAGAAGCCATCTAGCATCAATATGAACTCATAACCAGATACCAATTACAAGATATGATCCATGACAGGGAGCTCGTAATTATCCTCAAGTGATGCCTGATTCAAATTTTGGAAGTCAGTACATATCCTTTATCTCACCATTCTTCTTCCTGATTGGGACAATATTGGCTACCCATGTGGAATGGTGGATAGGATAGATGATCTTTTCTTTAACCATTTTATCAACTTCGTTAAATACAACATTAGCGACCTTCGGATTGAATTTCCTCTATTTTTTTCGGAAGGGAGTTGAACCAAGTTTTAAGGGAATGTAATGTTTGAATTTTCCATTCATGAATTCTTTTAGATCTGAATAACCCCAAAAGCTAAAACGTCTTGATATTCCTACAATAAATTCACGAATTCTCCTTTTTCTTTTGATGACAATTCTTTCCCGATTAGAATCATCTTCGGAGTTTCTTTTGAACCAATATTCACCTTCTCGAAGTCCAAGGAATTGGAAGGTTTAGCTTCTTCGACTTTCCTCTTCTTTTTATCTTCTTCGTCGAAAAGACTTTCAAGAGTGGCTAATCCCCTTGGAATAACATTACCTTTCAGCTGGATAATTTAAGGATTGTCTCCTCGTTTCTCGTCATGGTTCTTCACATCAACATTATTAGATCCTGCAAAATTCAGATCAGAAAATGGAGCTCGCCCCTCAAGAAATGCAATGATTTGTCCATCATCATCAAAGACTTGCCAATGTTGGTCATTATCTATCACACTGGGCCTTAGAATCATCTCCACTGTGTAAATATCTCTGTTGAATTAAGGGTGAGGAATAAAGAGAGAAGTGGAGACTGCAAGGCAATCTGCTTTAAAATTTTGTTCACAAGGAATAGCTGATATGGAAAAAGCATTAAAATGCTCAATCTCATCCCACACCCTATTTCTATAGGCCTTTGAAGAAGAAGAGCAAATTGACATATGGTTGGAGAACATCCAGAATAGATGCCCTCATTCCCTTCTAGATAAAAAAACCCCTGAAGAAGCATTCACTTGGATTAAGCTTGACATAAGTCACTTGGGAATCTTTGGCTGTCCAATTTACATTCATGTACCTAAAGAAAAGAGTTCTTAGTTTGAACCCTCAAACAAACATGGAATATTTGTAGGCTATAGTGAAACATCTAAAGCCTTTAGGATCTATGTACTTGGACATAATTTAATTGAACTAAATATGGATATTATCTTTGAGGAAGAAGTTGCTTTCAGAAGATCTAAACGCATTCATGGGATAGAAGATCAAGAACTTCCTCAAAATATGGAAGAGGATCATGTGCTTGAGAATTAAGAGGGAGACTCCGTGGACCTCGCCAATAAACCTAGAGACACTAACATGAATTTGAAGAGACCACTTCGGACAAGGAAGATAATTCAAGAAGCTGAAAATCTTGTAATACCAAAAGGGGAACCTTTAGGCAAAGCAAAAGACCCCACTTTTTCTCCAATTGTGTCACCTTGATGAGTGAGATCATCAAATTAGAATCTTCTAGTGTTAATGAAGCCATCAAACTTCAATATTGGAAAGATGCAATGACAGAAGAGTACAAATATATTATTAAGAATGGTGTTTGGGACATTGCACCCAAGCCAAAAGAGAAATTAGTTGCCAAAGGTTTCTTCCAAAAGGAAGGGATTGCTAATGCAGAAACATTTGCTCTAGTTGCTAGATATACTTTTGTTAGGGTTGTAATTGCTATTGCCATACTAAAGGATGGAAGATGCACTGGGTGGATGTAAAGATTGCATTCTTGAATGAAATAATAGAAGAACTATACCTAGAGAAAAGTGAAGGATTTGTTATAGATGAAAATGGTTCACATGTTTGCAGATTAAACTAGGCACTATAAGGGCTTAAACAGACCCCTCGAGCTTGGTATGAAGGGATAGATCAATATCTTTTGGGCTTGAACTTCTCCAAGAATGATGCATTTCCGAATCTATACTTCAAGTTAATTAATGGTGAAATGCTGATTGTTATTCAATATATGGATGACTTGTTGATTACAAGAGAAGATCACCTTATAATCAAATGTAAGAAAGATCAAGAGTTAATGTTTGACATAAAGGATTTTGGCCCTTCACATTATTTCCTTAGTTTAGAAGTATGGCAGCGAGCTGGTGGTATTACTCTAAATGAAGGAAAGTACACTATTGACATTCTGAAAAGGTTTGGAATGATGGAGTGCAGCCCATGGAAACAAACTTACACAAGTAAAATAAAGCAGCAACAGACTCAAAAAAGTTTGCAAATCCCACTCTATATAGGAAAATAATTGCGTCCTTGATGTATTTGGTTAACAATAGACCAAACATTTGTTATGTAGTAAATGCACTTAGTCGATTTATGTGTGAACAAATGCAGATACACTTGGTTGTAGCAAAGCACATTCTGAGATACCTGTGTAGCATTATTGGATATGGTCTTAAATACAATAATGTAGACCTAGATCTACATGGATACACTGATTTAGATTGGGCTAGAAATGTGGTCGATAGGAAGAGCACATCAATAGGTTGCTTCAGCTTAGGATCATCTATGATCTCTTAGATTAGTAGGAAACAATTCTCAATTTTACAAAGTTCCGCAAAAGTTGAGTGCATTGCAATCTCCATGGGAGCTAGAGAAGTTGTATGGCTGAGGAAACTTCTCATGGGCTTGTTTAGTCAATCCTTGGATCCTACCATCATCCATTGTGACAACCGGAGTTGTATAACGCTGTTAGTGAATCCAAAGTTCAGTGATAGATCTAAGTATATAGAGATTCCTTATCACTATGTTAGAGACATGGTAGAAAGGAATGTTTTTGTTGAGATATGTTAGTACAAGTGAACAAACAATAAACATTCTCACCAAGCCTCTCTTCAAGACAAGGTTGAGCACTTTCGGGATAAACTTGGTATGGTTGAAAATGTAACTTAATTTGAGATTGACTCAATTATTTAAATGTGTTATTTCTTATATTATCATCTGTGTGGCTTTATGATTGCATGGCCCCCTGAGGACATCCTTGAAAGGTGATGACTTTTAAATGATGAGCACTTGTATTTGGCTGATATTGTAAGGTGATGACTTTACAACTATTGACCTTACTATCATGATGGATATCATGAGACTTGATATCCATAGACATGTCATGATAGTTAAAACTTAATATCTCTTAAGACATCATGGTGGATACATGAAACTTTATATCAATAAATAAACCATAATGATATTACAGAGATAGTCATGGTAGATATTATGTGACTTAATATCTGTGGATATGCCATGAACTGATATCCTTATGGTAGGTAGCATGTGATATGGTGCTAGTGCACATACCATAATTCTGGATATATCTTTGGGAGTCGTGAATATCACGTTACTTGATATTTGCACCACTCCATATATCACGGTGAATTGATATCTTTCTTCCACACAATAAATGGACCTATTGTGTTTCATTTCTGGGATAAAATTAGTCCTCACTAATATTGTAGCTTAGGTCAGATTATTCTAACTAGTGAAATCAAATGTTCAATTGGCCTAACTAATCTGATCTTTTGCTTTAATTATGTTAATCATAAATTAATTAAACATGCTTATAAATTAATGGCCATGTATATGTATTTAATAATATAACATATAACATGGCAAACTTAATCAATCTCATTGCTAGATGATTGCTGTATATTATAATATGAAACAACATCATTAAACAGGTTGGACATGATTCAGTCAGAACATATCTCACGTAGAGACATGTCTCTATGTGAAACATGTTCCACGTAGAGGCATGCCTCTACGGGAGATATGTCTCTTCACAACATACAAATATGAAGGCCGATTGGGATCTTGTAAGAATACAAAAATATAAGTGCAAAAAGCAAGTATCATTACAGCGATTCATACTACCTCAAATAGCAGCATAAATAAAGAGATCGGGTTTTCATAAGAGATCGATACCAGCAGATTGATCCAAGCAATAAGAACATATTCAGATTGAGCGTAATCTTATTGAGTAAGATTAAATCAGACATTGCTATTCATTGAGATCATATCACATCAGTCTAATTATAGATTTATAGGAAATCGATATTGACATTAGATCTCGCAGATTTACATCTGCACTAATATTAGAACTGACCGATATTAAATAGTGAGTGGTATATAACGATCATCATTGTGATATTGTGAAGTTTTATACCATCAACATTGAAGATACTTACATAGATCTGAGATTAAAATAAAATTCCTTCTACATACAAATCTAATCAAACATTAGCAAAAACTTGAGCAGTTAAGGCACTTGAAGTTGACTAGAATTTTCAAGTGTTGAAACTTGAAGTATGAGGTAAAGACTGATTTTATTCTTTCCTTGCTCTGTTTCCAGCCTGGTGATGTTAAATTTCACCACACATGATTCTGATTTCCTCTAAAGGTTGGGTGGAATTCACCACGATGTTGGGCTTGGAGCTCCAACAAGGTCAGAAATCCGACCTTTCTTGGGCTCTTCCCAGGTTTGATTCCCTAAAAAATTGCAAAGTGTTTAACAGATTTTCCATTTTGAATTGTTCTCAGCTTTTGCACATGGATTAGGTTGGAGATTGGGTGTCCTGATTTTCTCATGCGTTTGCCAAGATGTGTCAATTTTCCAATGGCAAATAACTTCATCCTTTTTAAGTTTTCCACTCAAGCATTTGTCTTGCTTAGCAATTCCATATTCATCTTATCTTGGATTTGAAGGTTTAGACTCTAGAGCCGCAAAACTTAGGCAGACGATGGCATTGTCTTTGGCTTGGAGTTCCCAAAAGAGGGGCTGAAATCAGGCTCTCTTGGGTTTCATCCCCGGTTAATCCTCAAAATTGTGGTAAGTGTTAAACCATTTCTTGCATCTCGCTCAGATTTCATTAATTTCAAGCTTTTTACTGCATTGAATTCAAGATATTCATTACTTGTTTGCAGTTTGCTGAGGGGCTTCTTGATGATTCCACATTTGTCATGAGTTTGAGAGCCCCAAGAAGAGTGTGGAAATCACCAGGGTTTGGGCCGTGACATTAAGTTCAATGGTTAAAATTTGCCTGAGGTGCTAGAAACTTAAGTTATAAAAATAAGACTTGATCCTTGTTTTCCTTATTTCTCCTCAACATTGAATCCAATTTTATGCTTGTCCAAGTTCTCCTCCATATTTGACATCAAATTTCAACTAATTATGGGCCATGTGTAGATGAAACCTCTTGAGTGCTACAAGGCCATGATTTGTGACTAGAACTGATTTGCATTTAAGACTTCTCCCAATCTTCTACCTTATTACTCTCTAAGGCTTGAAACAAAGGTTGCCACACTAAGACTAAGACTAGCAACTAATAATGGCCAAAGAAAAAGGGGGGGTTCCCATTTGCAATGGAGCGATGGTGTGGAAAGGCCACAAGACTGACAACACAATGTTCCACCATTGTTTGAATAAATGTTATTAGTGGGGAAATGTTGGCGTATTACAGTTTTTAGTGTTTTAAATTGCATTTGTGAATGGTTATCAGTGTTGGCAGTTTTGTCCTTTTGTGGCACCTATCTAAAGGCATTCTCTTGAATCAATAAAACATCATCTTTTGCTCTCTTCCTTTTATAGAGCCTCCATTGACTTGATGAAAATGTTGAAGCCCAACCCGTAGTGGATTTTTTATGAACCTTAGCACCGTGGTAAATAATAAATACATTATGAGGTTTTACTGGATGAGAAACTCCTAAATGATTTTATCATCCATAGTAAGTCTATAGTATATTTAATAATTAAGATTCAATGTAAACTATTTAACATATTTATTATTTATATATTATTGGAGTAAAATTAAAATTTCAAATTCATTTATATTATATCATGTTTTTGAATTTTATTATAATATTGTTCAAAACTTAATTAACTGATTGTTTTTAATATTTTTCAATTCAATGTAATAGTATTTTATGTGAACAAATAATGATTTTGATCATATTATTTTAAAGTTTAAACCTATTATATTGTAAATATTATTTCAATACTATTTATCAATGTGAAAGTTATATATAGATATAAAGCCAATTTTATTTCAGTTTTATTTCAACATCTTGTGCTGCCTAATTTCAGATTTTATCATTATTATTAGTTTTTACAATTCGGTATATATTTTTAGATTATTTGTATACACGCCACATATCCAAACCCATGCATCCAAGGGCAAAATTAATTTTCCTGTACCCACGTGCCAGGTTCTTGTACCTATACTTGCATTGGCAATTTAGCTTACAAGTCAGCCTTGTCTCACAATTCATACCCATGTACTTCACATGCTTATCTTCTCCAAGCTTGCTCTATTAGGAGTGTACATCTGGTAGGATCTCATATAGGTTAATTGAAGACTTTTTTTTCTGCATCTCTCTTGGTTTTTATAAGATTCAAAAGCATAAGAAATGTATTTATATTATAATCAATGTTCAAGTTTATATCTCTTGTCTATATCAACACATATATAGATGGATAGCCACAAACTCAGAGAGATGGGAAGTGCCTTTTCTATGGTTTGAGGACTTATTGGCTTGCTAGCATTTGTTGCTTTTTTATTGTACATGGGAAGACCGAGGATGCAGATTTAGTTTTTGTACAATGATGTCTGTACCTCAGTTTTATTCAGATATCATGGTTAGTTTTTAATATATCTTGTATTGACTATGACAGTTTGTTATTTCATGGTGGATCCTGCTAGTAAATCCAAGTGCGACATTGAATGGTGCATTTTTTTTTTTTTGCATTTTTTTGTGGCTTCCTTTAAAAGTTAATTAATGAATGAAAGTTATCTAAACAAGTAGATCAAAGCATTCTATATTAACAAATAAGCAGGAATAATAAGTGCTAACCAAACACCCAATTTGTTATGACATGGTTTGCTATCTCTTCAGAACACTTCATATGCTTAGTACTGTAAGTTATGTCACAAATATGGTCATACAGTATACAGCTGTTGAATGAAGTTAATTCTTATGGGCCATGATGTTTCTTACCTTTTCATAAAGGAAGTGGGTTATTCTTTGGCACATGTTTACTGACATATTGAACGAAAGTGAATCTGATTGGGCATTGTGGCTAGTTAAAATGAAAGCTAACTACAAAAGCAGATCTATCACATAAAAATCCCTTGGTCCACAAGCATATTGATAAAGTACAACTTGCTATTTTGCTTCTTGGTTAGTTTCCATCCGTGTTGACATGCATTACTGGTCTTTTCAATTGATGTTCTGTAATTTAATAAATTATAGCTTAATTTCTAGAGGAATGAAAGAGGTATAGTCAAAAGGGATAAAGCATAGAATATTGATTAGAAATACAAATACCTGCAAAACAGAAGTGGTGAAGATTTATTGAAATGAAATCATAATTGTAATGTAAACATATAACTATTGATTTTTAAAAACTACTTTTCATTTGTAGTCATCACTCATTTTTTCGATTCTCTAATATTAGTGCATACGTATTTTGATTTTAGTTCCTCTTTTAGTTTGCTAATGTATCAATTCTTCTAAATCTTTTGTGATTTTAAATTGTCTTCTAATGCTTTGATTATTTCTTTTATTCAGAAGGGCCTTGTTTCATATATCAAAAGGTATGCTTGCAAAAATGCAAGGACTGAGGATTTATGGGCTGTCCTCTCAGAGGAGTCTGGTGAATCTGTGAATGAGCTGATGGACTCTTGGACAAAGCAAAAGGGATATCCAGTGGTTATTGCAAAACTCACGGATAGTGGTTTGGAGTTAGAGCAGGTGTGTTTGATTTGGTTGTGGTCTGTTCATTATATTAGCCATTGAGTTTGCATATGAATGGTATTGGATGTTTTTTCTTATGTTAGTTCTAATAATTTTTCTTATGGAAAGTACTCTATCAGAAGTTTGTGTTTTTAGTGTTAATTCTGGATAAAATACACAATTAAAGTGATAGAAAGAAAGATAGAATTGCAATCCCTTTGCAGTTTCTGCATGTTAAACAAAATCTCTTTTGAAATGCTGTTTTGGATAAATTGCTTAATCAAAACTATAGAAAGATAATATTGTAATCACTTTGCATGGTTTCTGTGTTGTGCAGCAGGAGTCCTAATGCAATTTTGTACTAATTAGAATTTTTCATTGTTTTTCATTTGTTTGTCTTCCTCTGTGTATGCTTCCTAAGGTTGTCATTGAGTGAAAGTGGATCTAGTATGGAAATGGACACATGACAATTAAACTTGTGTAGGCTTGGAATATATTTTCAAAAGATCTTTGGCAATACTAAGCGATGGTCTCAACACGCAATAATTTGAGGCCTAGAAGTAATGTTGTTTTCCTTGATAGTCTTCAAGTTCGTATACTAACTATGTGTGGACTTGTTTTCTTCATTTATGGGGTTCATTTTAGTAACATCCATGCTCAGTGTTTTTTTCTTTATTTTGTGTTGTTATAATCTAATATTATGGTCAGGCCACATTGCAATTAGTTTTAACTTTTGTTGCGTTACTTTTATCGAAGATTCTAATATAGAATGTTTCTGGATTTTTATTTATCTTATCTACATCATTTTGTAAAAATATAATTTGACTATGATACATTGTCATTCTCAATTTCAAAATTTCAGATGTGTTTTGCATGAAAGAGCTCAAGCTCAAGTTCTAAAAATGTATTCTAGTGAATCTTGCAGAACCCTTTTATCAATCTAGTTCTAAAAATGTATTCAAGTGAAGCTTGCATACACTATTAAAGTTGCTTTCATATCATCTCAATTACTTAAGGGTTTCACTAACCCGTGAGGTGCACTTGAGTATGCAAATTGAATGAAATCAGTGAGTGTGCTATGAAATTCTCATCCTCTTACGATAATTGTCTTCTGGTTAATCAATTACCAGTGTTCCACGACGATGCTTCCCCTCCGCTCCACAAATAAAAATGTGTTACCTATAGGGGGGACATCTTGGAGACTTGGGGACATGGCGGAAATGTCCAGCCACAACATCACCACTTCCATCACCTCTATTGGGGATGGGTCACTTTCTATGTGGCATATTCTATAAAAGATGGATTGCAGCCTTTAACTTTGTGAAAGCAAATTGGCCTTTCACGAGGCACTCACAAAGATTTAATATTGTAGACTTGACATAAAAATTTGAGCTCCTCTATTTTTATATCAGTGCCCCTTGCCCCACCTCCTCCGCTTCATCACTGTCCCACTACCTTCCCCCCACCCTCCCATTAGGACTTCAGAAACTCTTTGCTTGGCTTGAGCTTCATTTTGTGAAATTGTTTGCGATCAGGTGGCAGTGTTAATGGAATTTATTCTCACCCTATTGAAGTTTCAACTGCCTTAGCAATATAGCTTGTCACTTTCTGTTGGTTCACTTATTTATATATACAGTCTCGTGCAGTCCGACAATTTCCTTATCTATTTTTTGTAGCTTTGCCACTCGTATTCCTTTTCCATGATCTATAACTTATATGTATGAGAAAGGAATTTCTTATAATATATTTTTTTTTTGGTTCTTTGGTTGTGTGATATTAGGCTTGTTAGATTTATTACATTAATTAGGTTAGTTTCTCAATTTAGTTTAAATAAATAAATTAGTTAAATGTATAGTTGCTGGAAGTTATTCCCGTAAGCAGTTTTTGTAATGGAAAATAAGGCTATATAAAGATGCTCAGACATCAATGTATAATATAATTCAGTATTAATTCTGTATGTATCCGAATGTATCCAGAAAATCCGAATCAATAAAATCATCATTTTATATATTAGCTCTTTCATTTGGTATCAGAGCGGATTGATCTATGGGGAGAAGAGTGTTTCTAATGGATTTTGGATGACTATTCCCTTTTTTTGTGAATAAAATAGGAGGCTGGAGGCAATGGAGGTTGGAGAATTTTTATCATCTCAAGCTAGCTTCTCGCTTAGAGATGATTATTGCATGGGAAGCAACTATTTGTGTCCCTGTAAAGTTGGGGCTTGGCAAACTCATCCTTGAAAATAAGAGGGGACTTGATAGATTTGTGTCCTGTAGAAAAGAGGGGGCTTGGCTATGTGATTGTCCTTCTATGGAGTGAAGGGGGGCAGGATTTGAAGAATGGTGTTAGAGAGGAGGAAAGGCGTCCATGTACAGACATAGTAGTGGTGATTATTTCTATGGCACTTGAGGAGGCGTTAGACACACTCGGAGGAGATGTGGACTTTCGAAGAAAAGGTGTCTCGTGTGTAGCACCAAAGGAAGCATTAGACACACTCCATGTGAAATTTTGGAGGAACTATGTCTCGTTGTGTAAGGGAGGTGGAAACAATCTTATTATGAGGACAACTTCAAGATTTGTAGTCTGAAGTTGGGATATGAGGGCAACTTTAGGGTTAGGATTTGCAATCTGAAGTTGCACAGAGAAAATCTACTTTCAAAGATTGGTGAAGGAGCTTCATCAAAGTTTCCAGAGGAATAATATTGGTGAAGGCTTTCATTTTTATTGGATTAATGGATTAATGTAATAAGGGGGGAATGTTGGACTTATTACATTAATTAGGTTAGTTTCTAATAAGCGAGAATTTTAGATCTATTAGATTAATGTAATAAGGGGGAATGTTAGATTTATTACATTAATTAGGTTAGTTTCTCAATTTAGTTTAAATAAATAAATAAGTTAAATGTATAGTTGCTGGAAGTTATTCTCGTAAGCAATTTTTCTAAGGGAAAATAAGGCTATATTGTACAATATAATTCAGTATCAATTCTGTATGTATCCGAATGTATCTAGAAAATCTGAATCAATAAAATCATCATTTTATATTTTAGCTCTTTCATTAGGCTTAGTTACCCGTTTGAGTTCGATTTGAAATACGAGTTCAAAAAATCAGTTTGCCGAGTTTGTTTATGAAGCCTAGAAGCATAAGTTAAATTTAGAATGTTACATAGTATCATAAAATCATATGATTTAAACAACAAAAACACCATAAACTTTAAACTAGTAATCATAGCATCATGAATCATGATTATACCATCATATATTTCAAGTTCAACGTCAATGATTTAAAACATTAGAATTAAATCATGATTTAGGAATCATCACAACAAGTTCAAGTATCATTGTTTCAAGTTCAAGCTTGCAAAGGTGTAGGAATGAGGCGCAAGCACTTGAAGATAGCTCACAAACCAATCTGCCAACTCGTCCGTGCACAAATAAGCTCTTGCTCAAGATAAAATAACCTATATGCACACCACAAATGAGTGTTAGAAGTCAACATTTACATTCATTTTTGAGGGTTGTGGAACTCAAAAAAATTATTAAATATGCCCAAAAAACCACTTTTTCATTGTCTGCAGGGGCCCAATTTAATAGGGTTCGCAGGAAATTCGAACTGTTTTGAGCAAATTCACCCCAGGGAAATTTTGGGTGGTCCTAGAAACGGAACCCTAGCTGAATTTCTAGTGAATGTGTAACATCCACTTTTTCCTGGGTTTTAACTAACAACTAACATATCAATGAAATACAATTATTACTTCATTTTCATAGGAAGACAGTTATATCGCTTATGTTCATGTGAATGAGATTAACAGTTACAATTACTTAAACGAAAAACTCATAACTAAGATCTGAAAACACTATCAATATATTTACTATGGAAATTAAAATCTACCATGAAATTTGAACCGAAAAATCAATGTAGGGATGCATTTGCAATCACCCAGATTAGTCCACAAATATCACTTAGGATAAATTGACAGTTACCATCAAATACCATTATATCAAAATCAAATGATGATTACCATCAAATACCACTATATCAAAATCAAATGATGATTACTATCAAATACCACTATATTGTTTAGGGCATCACTAAGCACTGTATCAATTAGGGCAATAATTACCATTGGATCATTTAGGGCATCAGATACCGCTGTATCCTTTGGGGCGTCAATACCACTATCGTTTTGGGCTTCAGATACCACTGTATCATTTAGGGCATCAATTACCATTGGATCATTTACGGCTTCAGATACCACTGTATCATTTAGGGCTTCAGATACCACTGGATCATTTAGGGCATCAAATACCACTGTATCATTTAGG
Source organism: Cupressus sempervirens (assembly GCA_028749045.1). Classification (NCBI taxonomy): domain Eukaryota; kingdom Viridiplantae; phylum Streptophyta; class Pinopsida; order Cupressales; family Cupressaceae; genus Cupressus; species Cupressus sempervirens. The sequence goes on from CM053791.1 coordinate 284,120,248, forward strand.
GCTTCAGATACCATTGTATCATTCCTTTCCTTCCGATTTGCTTCACTATGGCAATAACATAAGATTAGAAAATATGCTCATAATCATTATTCTTATAAATGAAAGACTAAAATAACAATCCATCAAATAAATCTATCTCGCAAATAAATATATTCCACATTCAGTTAGAAGATCAACCAATCTAACCGGTTGCCAATTATATTGACGATAAGAGTTGCTTTCATTTAAAGAAATAACTGTAACGATGATACAACTCAATTAATCTTACCTTCTACTTGAACATACATCATAAAAGTAAAAATACCTATTTCCGACAAATGTTTGAATGCATAACTTATCTTTATCTGGTGCATGTTCGACATTTTGTGGAGAGGGGAAACATTGTCAGGGGCTTTACCACCCAACCTCGGACCATAACTTATCCCCACACATTCTCTAACGAGAAAGGCCTTCCCTACTCGGAACAGACATGGAACACTTTGTCGGCCACTGAGCATCCTAGTATCTAATCACACCACTCGACTTGACAATAGGAGAATACAATAAACATGATCATGCATGAGCCATTAAATGATTCCTTTTAAAAATGTTAAACTTTGTTATGTCACATCTGATTTTGTTTCATGTTATTATTGATTTCTTTCTCTCACCTCTTCACCCTGGCTATACAGCCGGGCGAGTCCCAGGTGTTTGAATCTCAGAGCACTATACTTTGTCCATTGACCCTCAATTTATTCATTAATATTATATGTTTCCAGCTTATCGCAATCTGTGATTTGAAGAATGTGTTCTTAAAGACTTGTAAAGATCATTTAATTTTTACTCCAGTGGCATAAATAAATCATGATTTCATACATGGTTTCTTGGCTTTTACTTGCCATAAACAACTCCAATTTAGAGAGGGTGAACCCTACGATGTTAAATAAAATGATTTGCATTGTATTGTAAACTATAGCTTATTGCTGTGCAATTTGGATTTGCTGTAACAAATGAATAAGAAAATCATATTGCAATGTTTGGTTTTCGATTAATCACATAACTTGATATATTCTGAAAGAAGAATGGAGTCTTGCGAGAAGTTCAACAACCTGCCTTGAACGCCTGTTTCTAGTTTGAATGTTGCTCACGATTTTTGCAGATCTTCCAAATAAACAGAAATCGTGGTTGGAAAAACAATGCAAAGATTACTAATTGACAGAGTTATCGGGTGCCAAGATAGACATGGTTGGTAATATGGAGAAGTTGGTTGCTTGAAAGCATATGGAAGTCGGGTGCATGAAAATATGGAAATCGGGTGCATGTTAAGAATATAAAAATCGGACGCTTGGCAAGATATAAAAGGCAGGTGCTTGAAAGAATAGATATATCCGCCTCTCACTCTTGACTTCTACCAAAAAGAAATAATGTGACTCCTTGGCTTCTGTAACATAAAGAATATCTTGGCTCTGTGAATGCCAATTAAAAATCGTTTTTAAAAGAAAAAGAAAGAATAAAGGTTGGAAGAAGATTTGAAGGTTTAAAATCAAAATTATTATGGTTTATATTTATCTATGTACATGTAGATATATTTGTGAGGTGGCATCATTATATTATAAAGAAAATAATATTATGCTGTCACTTCATATTTATGTGTACGTACATAGGTATATATTGAAATAATATTGAGAAAGATCAATCAAAACCTTTAAGGTACGTATTATATTTTAATTAAATTATTTTATGTCTTAAAATATTTATTTAATAGGTCATGCGGTTCCATCGATTGTATTTAGATGTTTAAGTCGCTAGGTCCTCAACCATGGTGATTCACGATTTATATCCATTTGCCCAATGATGGTGATGCTCTTGTGCTCAATTCTTTTCAGACAATGCTTCCACCCGTTCAATGTGTCTCCTACAAGGAAATTCTAGTAGTTAAATCATATTACCATAACAAGTTATTTAATCATAAATAATCATAACGACTAATTGCCTTTTCAATTCCATGAATTCGTGATAAATAATCAACTAGCATGTTATGTTCACATGAAATTATAACGACTAACCATCTTACCATTTCGTAGGATTATAACAAATTTAACTGTAAACTAACTTCATGTGAACCTCAACAGCTATATTTTAAATTAGGTCAAAAATTGGGATGTAACCGAATGAGACTTGAACAAGGTGCTGTTTCAAACCAATATGTGGTCCAGAGGACAAAGTGGAAAACCCTAGTAACTGAGATAATAGGAATCACAATTGTTTCTCCTCTAGTCTTCAATATTGGTGGGAAGAATCAAAGATGTAAAGTAGGGATGGTATGCTTACTTAAAAATTGATCATTTCTAAAATCGTGTTGCTAGCTTTATACAATGTTTTTATTTGTTATCCTCCATTTGAAATCCTGTGTATTGCACTGTTGCTTTGAGACATAGACAACAAATTGGTTTCCTTGGGAGCACATGGGATTTGTAGGTTACAAAATGATAATGGCAACTCGTGACTTTCTATCCACATCTCAACACATTTACAATGCCTTCAGTTTGAGTTGCAATGACTTTTTTTTCATTTTACTTGTTTGCTTTGTGTTGAGTACAATCTGATAACATGGCACTCATCAGAGCTTTTCACATCATTTGCCATATTTTCTCCTTTGATCTTTAACACATTTACAACTTTTCTGATTTATAATTTTTTTCACACGTGATTTGATTTTTGAGGATGGACAATCATTCAACTTGCTGAATATGCTATATTCAAAATTCTGCAGATGGGAAAGTGTATTTCGGTTTCTATGCCATAATATGTTATTCTCTATTTATGACCCCTGAAATGAAGCTCTAGCTATTTCAATGCTATTTTCCTTAGATGATGATTAAAACTTTCTTCATCACGTTTTTATTTATCTTTTTAAATCAATTGAAAGGGCAATTTATGATCATCTTGAATTCATTTTTTAATATTTATATGGTGCTTCAAAATTCTTTATGGATTGTTTTTACTTATTTTGCCATAAATCGGGATTTGGAAAAGCATCTTTCTTATTGGCATGGTAATCCATCCTGTTGCCAGTGTAATGTTCTGTTTTCAGATGGTCAACGTGCTCTCTGCATTGGGCAGAAAACTTCAAACTTTATATTTTACATTTCTTTAAGGAAAAGACACAGTAGGAAACTTTGGAGCCTTACTAGTCCATGCAAATTTCTTTTCTCATGGGCACACTATCCTGTTCCGCATTCTGTTGTAGTTTTATAAGCTCCTGAAAATCTTGTTTGTAGTCTGTAAGATTTCTACAATGAATTGTCTACTGCATCTTGCTATGGTTCTATTAGCCCCTGCATTTTTCATCTCTCATTAACACTGTCGAGTTCTAACTCAGAATGTGTACACGCTTGGTTTTTATTCTTGATTATCACATATGTTGCCAATGTTTGAAACTGACGACTTATGTTTAATGTCTTCACTGTTGAGACTTGAAGTGCACTTCTGTAAGTGATTAAGTTCTTGTATTTTTGAAATGATTATCTCAGATGGGGAGGCTTTTGTTTGGAATAAGAAACATAGTAACATTGTTTTGCAAGCAATGCATTCTAATCTAAACGAATGTGCCATTAATGACAGCTGCTTTAGAATATTGTTTTTATTGGCAAATTGTTCGAACTTTTAATTCTCATGCCTTTCACATCCAGTCCCAGTATTTGTCAAGTGGTGCAGCTGGGGATGGGCAGTGGGTTGTGCCGATCACTTTATGCTATGGCTCATATGAGGTTCGAAAAAATGCACTCTTACATGGAAAGGTTGGAGGCGTCAATCTTTCAGATTTTAAACCAAAGGAGGCTTCTCAATCTAGTTGGATAAAGCTAAATGTAGGACAGACTGCCTTCTATCGCGTGCAATATGATGATGTAATTGCAGCAAAACTAAGGTCCGCAATAGCAGCAGGACTGTTGGATGCTACCGACAGGTTTGGTAAGAACTAGCAGATTTTAATGAGAAGACATTAGCATCATTAAGTTGTATTCAATCGGGCAAACTGGTACTTAATAAGCGCTTTGACTATTAATCTGTTGTAAGGAATATTGTGTGTCACTTATTCACTTGTGCTGCTGTTTTGTGGTCAGGAATACTGGATGACACATATGCACTATGCTCTGCCTGTAAACAGCCTCTATCGGCACTACTTTCGCTAATGGATGTTTACAGGAAAGAGTTGGATTATACTGTTCTATCATGCCTAATTAATGTAAGTACTTCTATTTGTAAGTGAAGTGAGATTTCTACAGATATATGTTTTTGAGAATATTTCTGGACACAACTGTGTTCTGATTTTTCTTCTAATGCTTCAAGTTTTTCCTTTGAGACACTTCTTTGGGGAATTTTGAAATTTCTAAACTTGATCTATGAACTGTAATCTGTGACATGGACAAAATAATTGAAAAATCAAAATCAAATTTTATGTTATGTCAATGGATTGTTTATGTTGCAGGTTGGCTATAGAGTTTCAAGGGTGGTAAGCGATGCTATCCCAGATTCTGCTGCTCATGTCAAGTTGTTCATAATTAATCTTCTTCAGTTTGCGGCTGAGTAAGTTGGATTTGAAATATGCTATGAATCTCTACCTTCAATTCATTGATGGTGATATTAAATTTCAAACAACCTATTTCTGTGACTTTTAAGACAAGGTTCAAAGTGGGTTCTGTTAAAGTTAAAAAATAGTTTTGTGGAGGTAGATTGTTTAGTGGTGTTTTCATGCTGTAATCATTATGGAAAGGAAGAACCTAGCAATATTGAATAGGATTTACATTTTTTTTATGAGTATACAAACAAGGCCCTTGACTGTTCTACTTAACTCGTGCATTATCTAAGTGATGCGTGGAGAATTTTCACTTGAGACTTTTTACTTATGCATGGGGGGCTGGTGGTTTACGAAAGTGCATCTCCGTTATATAAAGATCAATCTAATCAGTTATGTTTCTTCCTGTCGTGTCATTAAATGGGTATACAGGAAACTGGGATGGGATCCAATTGCTGGTGAGAGTCACTTGGATGCAATGTTAAGAGGGGAGATACTGATAGCTTTGGTGGCTCTTGGGCATGAGGAAACTAAACAAGAAGGTCTCAGACGATTCAAAATTTTCTTGAACGACAGAAGCACACAGCTTCTGCCTGCAGATGTCAGAAAGGTTGTTCTATGGCTGTCACTGTCATTGTTCAAATTTGAGTAGCTCTTGTTATGAATCTTCATTAGTATAACAGTATAACTTATTTTTTGTAGGCTGCATATGTAGCTGCCATGAAAAATGTCACCGCTTCAGATAAATCTGCATATGAATCTTTATTAAATGTTTATAGGGAGACAGACCTGAGTCAGGAAAAAGTTCGGATTCTAGGTAAGTAAATTGTTATATGGTGGTTCGATTTGTCACCAGTAGACTTCTAAATCTAAATACATTTAAGCTGAGAAAATTGTGTGTACTGCAGGTTCACTTGCTTCATCTCCAGATCCTTCTATTGTCCGTGAAGCTTTAGATTTCAGTTTGTCACCCGAGGTATAGCTCACATGTGCCACAGTAGAAAATAAATTAATCTGATGTCAAGATTCTTATCTTCCTTGTGAAGCCTGTCTATAGCTTGCCTTCTGAGATATGCCTTTTATTTGTTAAATTTAAAAAGAAATCCTTTTTTGACTCATCCAGGTGCGGAACCAAGATGCAGTGTTTGTACTAGGCGGGACTAGCAGTGAAGCGCGTGAAACCAAGTGGCTATGGTTTAAGGTAATGTTTCATAAACAGCACGCACATTCTGATAGAGAATCTGGGATTCAAAATATCAAACTCTTACTACAATTGATCTTACAGGATCTTTAAAGTTATTGGATATCCAATTGATTTAAGATTGGCTTATTTATTCCAGGAAAATTGGGATTTAATCTGGAAACGTTGGGGTTCAGGATTCATGATAACCCGATTTGTTTCAAACTCTGTAGCTGGGGTCTGTTTCTCAAGTCTTTACTCGCGTGAATGTGTTTTTAATGTTCTCTTTTTTCCCCAAATACATTTGAAAACAGGGTACTGAAAGTAAGTCTTACTTATCATTGCTTTCAGTTTACAAGTGAGGAAAAGGCAGATGAAATTAAAGCATTTTTTTCGACTCGGACAGTACCATCTATAGAACGGACAGTGAGCCAAAGTATTGAACGTCTTCATATCAATGCCCAGTGGGTGAAGAATGTACGGCAAGAGAAAGGATTAGAGGATATACTGCAGGAGCTTGCATATCGAAAGTATTAATGTCACTCATTCAGATTGAGGCTAATGGGACTGTTTTGCGTTATGAGTTTCATCTAATTTTTTTCTAGATGTGAGTGAGAAGTGGCAGTTCAAATGATGCGTTTCTGATTTTGGGATAACGTACTCTCAGACATGTATTTTCATGGTTGTTTCCAACATAGAAGAGTACATGTTGTCTGGGGATTGAAAGACCAGACTCATGAAAATTTGTTCTGCGATTTTCTTTTTTTGTGTGTGGCCATTTGCTGGACAATAATTACCTGAAAATTGGCTTCCTCATGCAAGCCTGTTCTTCAGACTGACTATTAGATTTCTTCTTATTGGTTGTTAATTAACATGGGAATGGATATTGTATGTTAAATTGTTAATTTAAAATTTGAAAAGTATATCTACGTTTGAAGTCTATTTGAGCTCCCTTCTGAGATACTATAATTCTTCAGATTTATTGTCTCATGACTCTCTCGAAGCCCCAATTATTCTGCTATCCATTAACTCCTGGCTGGTATGAACATGGTTATGGGCGTCTTTATATGCTTTGTTGACGCCTGTATTTTTGCAATGCTGTGTCTTGTTGGGAATTTTATGGCATCTGTGCAAGATTCCTGAGCAATCTGTTTGCACGTATGCAATCCATTGGATTAATTCGTGCAAACTCCAAGTTGAAGACTTAAAATGGATTAATGTCTATGCAATGACTTTACGAAGTTCAAGTTCGTATTAATTGTGTTCGTTGTCGCTATTTACTATTTCAGTTTAGTTGATGAAGACGTCAGAGTACAATAATTCATTACAGAACCATCTTCAAAACATTTTTGTGAGTATTTTTTTTCGGAGCCGTCTATCCTGACGCAAAAAGCTGTAGCATGATCCATACATAAAAGGACACGTTATACATTGAACAAAAAGCGACATGGTAGAGGCAAATTTTTATTTATTGGTTTTATGTTTTAAGATTTTAAAATATATTTGATTTTTATAATTTTGATTTTTAACCAGTGTTCTTATATTTTATTTTTAAATTTTGATTTATTATATTATATTTGTCACATTGTGTTTTAATACTAATTATTCTATCCTACTGTACTTCTAATTTTAATTAGTGTGTATAAGAAATAATTGTAAAGATAGATATATAGATAATATAATATATTATAGATATAGATATGATATATAAATATATACTAAAATGATTAATTAATGTGAATAAAATTAAAACTTAAATTAATTGTAACTAAAAACTAAATTTCTATTAGTAATAAATAAATTATAATATTAATATGAATATGTTTATTATTTAAAAAAAGAATAAACATAATTAAAATATATTATTAATTATAATTATAATCATAATTATTATAATTATTGTAATTACTAAAACAATCAAATATGATAAAAAAAAAGATGCATTTTCCCTTATGAAATAACAAAATTGGGAAAACATGATGTGTTGTCCCACCTAGAAAGATAAGATGAGATGTTGACATCTCATATCCATTATTTTTTATGGGCTAAAGGGTGCCAAAAATAGCAAATAATTTTAAAATCATATATTATTTTTAATGGTGATATAGACTTATTTCATGTCTTCTTTATTGATTTAAAGCTTATATTTTAGTGTAGGTCCAAAAGATATTGTATTTTCCAACATGATTTTATTCTCTTACTTTGTACAGGTAATTTATTCTCAATGATGGCATGGACTTAAACATCTTTTATGTTGAATTAGAAAATTCACCATATCTTGACTAAAATATAAATTTAGAGCATATTCAAAGAAATGTGTTTAAAAAAAAGTCTTTTAAAGGGTTGTTTTTTTTTTGTTAATGGTGATACATAAAAATTCCATGTTTTCTAAGTGATGTGGCCTTTTCTCTTCTTTGGCACATTCAACTAATGTTTGGAAACATTGTGTTTTTCATCCTAAAGAAATCTAGTTCATGGTTCGAGTAAGATTTATATTTTTTTTCTCATATGATGTAAGTTTCATATGATAACATTCTTATTTTACATTATCACAGTATACCTTCTTACATAGATCAATTCAAAGCATCCACTTCATTTAATCCCAACACTTATATTTGATTCCTTTTATAGAACTTTTCTATTTATACGAAGACACTTATTTATTTTTCTATTGAAATTTGAAAAATTTAATTTATAAAGGGAGCATAAATTTAAAAAATTATTGTTAACATACATTTTGCAATTGGAAAATGGCTTCTATTACAAATTCATTAGGGTATGCACATTTGATTAGAAGTTTTATTACATGAATTGATAGTTTCAAGGGACACAACTTAAAATACCTCCGATTAATTATTTCCTTCTCTCATTACCTCACACTTTCTTCTCACACTTACTATAGTTGATGTCATCCACTCTTTTAGGATAACAGAGTATGTACTAGATTCTCTTTTCTCTTATTCCAAAGACATCATATAGGCCTCTCTCTCTCTCTCTCTCTCTCTCCCCCCTTGACATTTTGCAATTAGAAAATGGCTTCTATTACAAATTCATTAGGGTATGCATATTTGATTAGAAGTTTTATTACATGAATTGATAGTTTCAATTAACACAACTTAAAATACCTCCGATTAATTATTTCCTTCTCTCATTACCTCACACTTCCTTCTCACACTTACTATATTTGATGTCATACACTCTTTTAGGATAACAGAGTACTAGATTCTCTTTTCTCTTATTCCAAAGACATCATATAGGCCTCTCTCTCTCTCTCTCTCTTCTTGAAATGGGCAAGTCTATTGTCACATATCTAACATACAACTTCCTTGAAGTTAGAAATCTCCAATACATTACCAAATATAGGTATGTTTGGAACTACTTAACAATTTGGTTTTCTTCTTCAATGGAAAGGATATTTGGGCACCTTTATTAGAGTTCAGTACGAGACCACCCAACCATTTCACCTTCCATCTCTCTCGGCCCCTATATCAAAAAGAGGAAGAGAGGGAGATATAGAGTTTATGGGAGGCAAATGAGGAGGAGAAGGGTAAGGGGAAGGGGGAAGAAGATCTAGAGAGACGGAGAGAACTAGAGAGAGGGAAATAGAGAGGTGAGAATCCTAAAGGGGGAGAGAGACATGGGAAACCTAGATGGGGAAAAAGAGGGGTGAGATATATAGAGGGGGAATATAAGAGGTATTTTTTTTACCAAATTTTAATTTGAGATAACTTCAAATAGGAGAAAAAGGTACATCTCCCAACCATGATATAAGGCATACAATCTTTAAAAGGGGTTGGTCTACTTTCACAAATTTGAGCAACAAATTCCTTAAAGTTGACAATGCCCAGTCCATGACAACTAGAGTCATTTCTTGCCACCAATAAAAAAATCCTTCTTATTGAGTGGTGAGAATAGTCCTTACTTCCATACTACTCCCCCTATTTCTATTCTCTACCTATTTACCATCCCTCTCTCCCTCTTCCCCATCCTTCTTTCCCTCTCTTCCTTTCCCCAACCTCTCTCCCTATCTACCCCGTCATCCTACCATATATTACCATTTATTTTTTGGGTTGAGTAATCAAATTTGAATGAAGATAGGGTTTAGGGTAGAGGGATAGGGGAGATAAGAAAAAGAGGTAGGGATGGAGATGGCGGAAGTATAAACAGAGTGATAGAGGGAGAAAGGTAGAAGGGGAAGAAAGAGAAAGTGAAAGAAGAAAGGATATATGTATCCATCTGTTTAGTATTATGAATCTTGTATGTATAACCTACACAAGTTTTGTAACATTGACAATAATGAATCACTTTGGACTACCAATATTGATATGCGTTGATAAGTGTTGAGGGCTATTGAATCGCTAATATGAGTGTCAAGTTGTCTCTTCCTTTTCCAATAAAGAAATAAGATGATCAATGATAGATGACTATGAAGACCACTAAGAGGTCGATATGTATATATATAATAAGGAGTGGATATGATATCACCTGCATAAGGTTGAATTACATGTCCACAATCTTCCTCTTTGGCATTGATGGTAACACCTTAAGTTATCATGCAATCCAAAAGTGTTCTCTCTGAATTCCACTATTTAGCTCCCTCTATGTTCAGTAGCAATGTGGATCTTTATTAATATCCTTAGTTTCATTCTTATTCTCATCGATCATCCATATCAAACCATCACCAATATCAGACTTTATTCTCCATACTTCATGCTTATACCAAATATAATAATCATGGTTATCTCTAGATACAATTTGTAAATTCGACATCACAACATGGTTAACATTTTTGCCCCCCATTCAACCCATCCCTAATGACTAATTTGAGAAATCTTTAATGGGTTGGATTCTTTCCTGTGGGTTAACACACAATTTGTTAGAGGTTAACATTTCATGTTAACCGTTTTTGCTATTTCAAAAAGTGGTTGTCACGCTCTTTCTAAAAATAGTGATTTTTTTTCCAGAAGACTTCCTTTCTCGCCTTTCCGAAATAGCAAATTTTGCTATTTTAGAGCTTCTTTCCTTGCCTCCACAAAATAGTGACACCGAGCTATGACAAATGGACCTATGCCACGTGTGATCCGCAAAATTGCAAAATCAATGCTTCCTCTTACACCATACATTGGGAAATGTGCTAACCAATAGGTTTGTGCCACATGGCATTGGGAAAACATTTTGTGTTATCCCATTTTTGCTCCTAGAGAAATGACAAAATTAGTTGGGCTCTTCCATGTGGCAGGGTTAACATTTCATGTTATCCCATCTCAAAATTTATTTTGTTGATTGTATAACTACCTCTAATCAATAGAGTCTTGGTAGATCATCATGTGGTGGTGAATAGGAAGATAGAGAGATTAAACATCAACTATGTGTAGGAGTCAAGACTTCTCCTCGGGATTGGTTTTTCATCAACTCTTTCACTACACAAAGTTCTCCTTACCATCAAGTTTTCTCCATCCCTAGGACCACTTAGAGGACTCACAAATTCACCTTAAACTATAGGATTTCTGCCACTACCTTCAAATTTACCAGAGAATTTACACTTAGAGGCACTATGTCCTCCACTCTTGAAACAAGTAACTGTTGGCTATTTTCAAACCCATTCAGCCCATCATACTAACTGATATGAGATATTTTCAATGGGCTGTAATATGTCATAGGTGGGTTAACATGCACAATTTGCGGTTAACATGTCGTGTTGTCCATTTTTGTTGTTTCATAGTGCCACTTTCATGCCCTTTACGAAATTGCAAAATTTTTCTATTTCATGAAGCTTCTTCCTTGCCTTTGTGAAATAGCGAAGTTTTTCTATTTTGCAAAGCTTCCTTCCTGATATGTCATAGGTGGGTTAACACACACAATGGGTGGTTAACATGTTAGGTTGTCCATTTTCGCTATTTCACAATGCAACTTTCATGCCCTTTGTGAAATAGTGACATTTTGTTATTTCGCAAAGCTTCCTTTGTTGTTTCTTCCTTCCTTATATGTCATAGGTGGGTTGACACACACAATTGGTTGTTAACATGTCAAGTTGTCTATTTTTTCTATTTCGCAATGCCACTTTCATGCCATGAAGCTTCCTTCCTTGCCTTTGCGAAATGGAAAAGTTTCACTATTTTGCAAAGCTTCCTTCCTTATATGTCATAAGTGGGTTAACACACACAAATGGCGGTTAACATGTCATGTTTTTCTGTGCCACTTTCATGCCCTCTGCAAAATAATTTTTTTTTCTCTATTTCACAAAGCTTCTTTCCATGCCTTTGTGAAATAGAAAAGTTTTGCTATTTCACAAAGCTTCCTTACATGTCATAGGTAGGTTAGCATGCACAATTAGAGGTTAACATGTCATGTTGTCCATTTCGCTATTTCATAGTGCCATTTTCATGCCCTTTGTGAAATAGAAAAATGGTTTCGCCATATTGCAAGGGGTAAAAAGGAACCCAAAAAAATAGTGAAATAGTGCCAACATGACGTATTGTTCCACAATAACATATTTAAGCCCATTGGAAATTTGAAAATTTCTTAGATTAGTTATCTATGATGGACTAAATAGCGCCAAAAAATAGCAATAGTACCCAATAGTTTTCATTCTCTTCATTCAATTGTGATTCAAGAAGGATTATCTTGGTAGAAATATGTTTAATTTTAAAATATGTTAAGAAATATTTTTTTGTATTAGTTTTTTTCTTTTATTCATCTAGCTTTAGTAGAATTGACATGGATCTCATGTAGGCACAAATTATAATTGCATTGGTGCATATGTTCTTCTACATCCATCCCATCCATAATTTAAACATTTTACAATGCTCACATGTTTAGTTTCCACTAAGTTGTATGAAATCAATTAACATCAACTTTATCCTTTATTTTTTTTCTTATTATCTTTAATAAGATTGGAATCTATTTTAAAAATCATGCACATTCATATTTTTTTTTGATAGGTAATATTATTGATATTATATTGATATTAAAGAGAGAGATTACAATATTTGAAGTATGGCTATATACCTTATTATAGTACATCTACCCGTCTCAAGGCCATACATTTTTACATCATAAAAACTGTAGAGTATTAACACCTTTCCAAAAGCATAGACCTCCCAAACCAAATAAAAACACTAGAGACGAAACAAAAAGGTGCCCACATGCTATCACTAATTGTCTCCATCATCTTCCTATAGCTAATCCTTGAACTGGCGAGCCGCCTCCTTGCGTGCGAATGTTGGCATAGAGCGATCACCCAACACAAAAATCCCTTGCCTAACCCAACGACACTTACTACAGCTTTCTCTTGCCTCTTCAAGCAATAAAGCATCCACCCAAACACCCTTTGCCAAGGATAATCCCCCTCCTACTGGTTCTTCATGAGCTAATGATGCAGAGACTGCCTTGGAGCAAGCGTGCTCTTGCGCAATGTAGCCTTCTTCAAACCTTGCTTTCTCTCAACTGACACCCAAATTCTCCCAATCAGAAAGTCCATAATCTTTCTCCAGCCTTGCTATGCCTTTGGGACATGCACTTCTTATGGATTTGTAGAGGACCATACTACTAGGGGCTAAACAAATGACTCCCCACCACCAATCAATCTCCAAGGCTCCTCTCCCATCTCTACGCCCACTCCAAGACAACTTGTTCAATTATATCTTCCAACCCCAAAAGCCATTATGTATCAACACAAGTTGCAACTATAAGACAAACTTCCTCCTTCGTTTCACCCACCATTAGTGCCAACATGAAAAATAGAGATGCCATGTCTAGGTTCAGTCGTTGCTTCCAATATGATCCAAGTACTCCGACCCAAACATTTTCTAGACACCCTCCAAAAAATTTGGATCATCAAACACGAATATGTTCTTAAGGCGCTGAAAAGTGATCTTCGGTAAGTTTGCGTTTGATTCTCAGAGCCCAATGCAATATTTGCCTCCATTTCCATTGCCTTTGATGACAAACTATGAGATTTGGCTTGTCTTCTATTGGAATTTAACTTGCTTGGAACTCTTTGGAAACGAGCATACATCGGGGTGCTGAGAAATGATTTCACAATCTAAAACATGTGGAGGATTGGGATCTCTACATGCCGTAAAATGATAAATGCCATTAGGGGTAGGAGTCATGATTCCTTCCCCAAGAAATCAACAAGGATATAAAAATTATTATTTATAAATTTGGCCAAATCATAAATTTTTCTATCTTTAATCTAATACAAGGAGTCTAAGGTCCTCAAATATTTCATTATGATTTCCCACAATTTCATTTGCACCTATGTTAGCCAACATGTCCTCCACCCTATTTGCTTTTTGGTAGATAGGGAAAACCTTGAAGTCTTTAAATTCTATTAACAGTACTTCGATTTGCTGAATATATTTATCGAGGTGCCAAGAAACCAGTTTCACTTTCTTAATGCCGTTAATGATTATCTTCGAGTCCACTTCCAAATGGAATCTTTTAATGTCTAATTTAACTCCTATAAAAATAGCCTCTTTTGCTGCATAACATTCAACCATGTTATTCGTACCATCATGCAGACATTTTTCCATGAAGGCAAGAGTCTTTCCCTTGTAATCTCTTGCTACACAACCACCCCCGAGACCCCTGGGTTTCCCCTAGCTACCCCGTCAAAGTTAATTTTAACCCATCCTTCCTCTGGTGGTGTCTAACAAACCTTTTCCCTTTTTGGAACATGATTAACCCTACTAAGCCCATAAATGGGCCATGCACATTCATATTTTAAGTTTAAAAAACAAGCAAATTAAAAACTTGTTAATGATGTAATCATTTATATTTACTTTATTAACTGGTGAAATTATAAGAAGGTAATTGCATTACTTTGGTTTGTGATTGAGGTTGATTGGACTTGGAGGTATCTTATTGTATAGATTTGACTCCTTATTGTATAGAGTTATCACTAAAACTTTATATTTACAACCAACCCTATCAAATTTATAAAAAAAATTAGTTATATTATTATAAATTAGGGATGGGGTTAGTACTAAATTTGGTTTGATGTTAGAATTTAGGTCTCATTTTATTTAGTGTTCAATTGTGTTTAGGGTTAGGATTTAATTTTACATAGTGCTATGTTTAATATATTCAATTAAAGTTTGAAAGTATGTGGTTCACTCACCCCCATTTCCTTTAGCTGCTTTAGCAATGGTGGATTAGTGCACCCTTCTGTAAAGGTGCCAAAATGTTTCAATTTTCCAACCAGCTTAGATTTGTGAAATTCAAAATTAGTATATGGAATAAAGAAGTATTTAAGAATGTGTTCCATGAAAAGGCTAGGGTTAAAAATGATTTTAATATCATTTTAGATCATGTTATGAATTTTGGGATAGATGTAGAAGTAGAAAACAAACAAAAATCTCTCCAATGCTATTGGGAAACACTATGTGCAAGGGAGGAGATATACTAGAGGCAAACATATCGTGAGTTGTGGTTAAAAGAGGGTGATAGGAACACACATTTTTTTTGTGCCTCTGCTAAAATTAGGAAATCTTCTTCGTCTATCTTGGCCATTAAAAGTGTTTTGATGAGGGATACATTGGTATCACAACAGGACATCAATAATGAGGAGATAGGTTTCTTCAAAAACTTACTTGCACCTAGTGTGCCCGTGAGAGATAATAGGTGTGATAGGAATTTGTTACTGCAGTCCATCCCATCTTTAGTTACAAGTGCATAAAATGATAATCTTATGAAGCCTTTTAGTGTTGATGAAATATGTTATGTTTTTTTCTCTATGGCTCCAAAGAAAGCCCTTGGTCCCGATGGTTTTACCATGATATTCTATCAGAAGTGTTGGGATGTGGTAAGTTTTGATCTCCTAATGGATGTAGAGGAATCTTGTAAGAGAGGATATATTCTTAAAAGCTTTAACAGAATGAACCTCACTTTGATCCCTAAGTCAAAATCTCCTCAAACGTTTGCAGATTTTAGGCCCATTTCATTATGCAATTCCATATATAAGATCATAACTAAAGCTATCCATCTTAGGCTCAAATCCCTAATCCCTAGATTAGTTTCCCCTCAACAAGGAGGTTTTGTTTCAGGAAGGGATACATCTGATGGGGCTCTTTTTTCTTTGGAAGTCCTACATACTATTGAAATTTATTAGAAGTCTTCTTTTGTGGCTAAGTTAGATATGATGAAGCCTATGATAATGTGGATTGGGATTTTCTCTTGGAAGTCATCTCCAAGTTTGCCTTTTTGGCTTCCTAGTCTAAATGGATTAGGAAGTGCCTCTCTGGGGCCTCTTTTGCAGTCATTATCAATGGCACACCTTCTCCCTTTTTCCAAGATACCTAGGGAGTTTGACAAGGGATCCACTTTCTCCTTTCTTGTTTATTATCATGGCTGAAACTTTCAGTAGATCTATACTTAAAAAAAATTTGCTAGCCAACTGGAAAGGGGTAACTATACTAAATTTAGAGGTCTCTGTCACCCATAATTTTTTTGGTGATGATATGCTTATGTTTGGTAGATCTTCTATTAGTGAGGGCAGATGTATTAAGAAGATACTAGATACATATACTTTTGGGTTTGGTTAGGTCATAAATTCAAATAAGTCAAAAGTCTTTATGCTCTTCATGCCTAACTTAGTTAAGCAAAGAATAATTAACATTCTTGGCTTTTTGGTGGATGAGTTGCCATCAATATACCTGGGGATCCCATTCTTCATGGGGCAAGTGAAACCTTCATTTTGGGACAATGTTATCAATAGACTAAAGAGTAGAATCTCGACCTCGAAGGTGAGATGGATCTCTCTCTTTCGTAGAATTTTATTGATCAAAATAGTTCTATTGGCTATCCCTAATTATTATAATTCTCTAAGCTTCATCATCTTTTATTTTTCATATTGAAAAAATCATTCACACTTTTCTTTGGTCGTCTAACATGACTAATACTAGAAAGATTCCTCTAGTGTCCTTATAGAAGCTATCCTCCAATAAATTTTTTGGAGGGGTTGGTGTGCAAAATCTATCTCTACAGAATAAAGCTTTTGGTGGGAAGTTAGTCTAGAATATGTATTACAAACCTCATTCACTATGGTGCCAAATTATGCAAGCCAAATATTTAGATTCACCTTGTTCTCATAGAATCATTACTATTTCTAATCCTCCATCTGGGTCAGCTAATTGGAACTTTATGATGTCTTCTAGAGAAAAAATCACCAAGTTCTTGTCTTGGTAGGTTCACTCTAGCTTTAATGTATCTTTTTGGAAGGACTCTTGGAATGGGTGTCCTCCACTGTGTCACATGTCTACATTGAAGGAGGTCATGGAGGTGTTGTCTCTAGTTTGGTGGGGGGGGGGGGTCTTTTAGTGGATTATGTTGACATTGTGTCCCACAAGGTATGTTGGAAAGATCCTTTCTCTTTTCCTATTGGAAGAAATTTGGCTAGGAACCTAGCTGATATTCTAGCAAACAAATTGGTTTTTTTGTCCAAAGGATGTGATAAACTTATGTTGTGTTCGGCCAAGAGTGGTTCTTACTCTATTAAATTTGGATAAGGCCCTTTTGTGTATGTTAGAGCAACATATTGCTTGTAGTGCCTCTCCCATTTGACTTTTGTAAGTCATCCTAATGGATGCAACCTTGCTGATCTTTTGTTGTGATGGATCATGATTGTGACCCTGAGTGGTCTACACCGTCGAGGTGTTTGGATTTATGTTTCTATATTAGTTGCTTTGATTGTGCTTTGTCTGATCTTTGAGATTATGATGTGATTTTGGTTCACTGAGGTTTGTGCCAGTGGTTACCAGGATCAATGTGGTATCATGAGGTTGTTCCGTGATTACCTTGAGATGTGTGTAGAGATTGCACTGTGTTCTATTACCATGCTACACTAGACTAGGTTCCTGTAGCAGTGGTTAGTCATGTTTATGACTGTGTTTTCTTATGTGTTTTAAGTGCCTTTTTAATGCGTAAGTAATTAAATGGATTGTTCATGTGAGATTATTTGGTTATGTGTTGCAGACATTACCTTGTTATATTTCGGATTAGAGAGATAATTGTTACTCATGTTATGTTTACATTTGAGACGACCCAAGGGTCAGATGCTATCCTTGATTTCAGTATCATAGATATTAGACTACTATGTTGTTCAGTTAATCATATTGCATGATGATGCCATTTTGAGATGACAGTGTATTTTATGATGATATCTTGTTATCTGGTTTTCGGACATATCTTTGATTGCGTTATGTGATGGATTTAATGCTATGGTTAATTATTTCATTCCTACGTTGTTATGCTTTATGCGAACGTGAGTGATGTAAATAGATTATTTTAATATAATTAAATAAATGGTTAAATTAGGTGATATAACGCATTATTGCTTCGGCTATGGTATTATATGCAATTGCACTTGATTGTGTTGTTTAGTGTGCAAGATTTATATCCCTAGCAATGGCACATGGAGTTAGTGATTCAGCTTTTCATATTTTACCGATGTCCTTATATGGTCGACTTATCCTTAATTAAATGTTTAATTTAAACCTTTCGGTGATTATTGAATCTGAACTCATTTGCATTATGTGATTAGACCAGTAATTGTGTCTGTGCATTTTAGAGGTTCGCATTGTCGCGAAAGTTGTTAAGGAATTTATGTGTTTTTGGGTTTTCGGGCTTTTTAATTGATTTATTTTAATTTTTGGCAGCTTTGCCATAGATGAATTCCTATTTATAGGAATAGCCTGTTTTTGTTTGGGTCGATTCGGGGTTTAACTAGATTGGTTGGTTAAATGCCCTAATCGATTATTCACCCAAAAAGTGAATAAGTATCCAAAAAGGAATTTAATTCCTCACTTCTCACTTTTGAATTGGAAAGTTGGAGAGTAAAATCCAAAATCCTCTTCATGAGGATTTACTATTTTGTTCGTTGTGGGAGCTACGGGCGTGGGATTGTCGCAAGGTTGAGCTCGTTGGATTTAGCTCGAGAAAACCTTGGATTGCCGCAATTTTTAGCCACTTCTGTGGGCGTTTTATTTTCTGGTTCAGTTTTTTCATTTTGCCCTTTTGGCTATGAGGTAGGGCTTTCCCGTTTTATTGTTTCGACTCCATTTCTGCTTCTGTTTTTGGTAGCCATTTGTTTGGAGGCTGAGAACTAGTGTTCCCCTTCGTTTCTATATGTTAGTTCTACCCGGTTGGGCGGGTATGAACATTTCCCTATTTTTGGGATGAGGGTTTGGGATTTTACGTCGTTATTTATTTTTGGATTTTTGGGGTTTTTGATCCCAAAGGCCAAATGGGTTTTAATTTTGGAATTTTTCTAAAATTTGGAGTTTTTAACTTGTTTTGCATGCCACCTTATTTTCTTGGGTTTTCTTGGCACAATGTGGATCGTGGACCTTGATGATCTATTTGGATATCAGTCAAACCACTTTTGCACTTTTATGTTGCATTGGGATGCGTGTTGCATCTGTACTCCCGACGTGTTCAATTGAGTGATTTTATACTTGTTATGGTTTCTTTTGGACCTTTGCTTTGTTTCATGGGCATTGGGATTCGTGTAGAATCCATACTCTCGGATTGAGGCCGATGGAGTGAGTTCATGACCCTTGGTCTTGTTGCATCATTAGGATTCGTGTAGAATCCATACTCTCGGATTGAGGCCGGTTGAGTGATTTTATGATGTATGGTTTTTTTTGGCTTTGGGATTCGTGTAGAATCTGTCCTCTTGAGTTGCTTTCGATTGGGTGTTTGTTTTGCATTATGTTCTCATCCTGTCCTTGTGTTATGATCTTCATGATGGTGGTGCGCCACACACAAGTACGTGCACATACGTTTGTTGGAGGACTTGCGGGTCTCGACTTTCCATGTCTTTTCTGGAAGTTTTGATCATTGGGGTTGGGATGGGAGTATGCATGTCCACAGGCACTTGTTGTAGGATGAGCATGGGTAGGGTAGGGTAGCATTTGGAGGGGGCTTCTATCTCCCAGCTCGACATTTATGGCACCGGAGGTTGACGGAGGATATGAAGTTTTAAGTAAGTGATAACTAAATTTAAATGTGTGAGTGTTAATAAAATTTAAGATAATGAAAAGATCCTCATTCGTGTGATGGTTCCAAGGGAGTCCCTTGAGAGTGTTGCCACACGTGATCCGAGCTTGGGCTTTTGGATGCCAAGTGACTCTCCATGATGTCAGCCCCTACTTAGTAGCCTTTTGAGTGTTTGACCAGGACCTGTACTCCTTGCATTGTCTTAGGTTCTTGGTTGCAGCCATCATACTGTCTAGCGTGAGTGTTAGCCATGGATGTTCTTTTGTGTGTTTGTGGTTGGATCATTATCTCCATCAGCATGGCGGGTGTGGACCTACGGGTGCCATGTGGTTGGGAGGCGTAGCTACCTTCACCACTACTAGGGACTGGTGTACAGAGACGATCTTTTGTCCTAGTGCGACCGTTGTTGGATGTTTTCACTTGGTACTTCGAGTTTCGGAGTATGCTTTCTTGTGATTTATGCTTTCATTGGAATGCTTGGATATCATGTTTAGATGATGTTAGTTTATTTGATGCATTCCCTTATCATGATGTTTAGCATATGATTAGATGATGTTATTTGATTTAGTAGTATATCTGTTGCTTATTGCTATTTAGCATGTAATAGGAGATGTTATCTACTGTAGGATTATCTTATGCTTTACTACTAGCATGTTAGATTTTATTATGCTTATACTTGTGCATGTTTTAGTAGTGACGTCCCTATTATGACAGTACCGATGATCTGGTCGGTGGCTTGAGATGTTACACGCGGGGGATGGCTAGGATCCATGATGGTCTTATGATGCTATTGACGGTTGGGAGGAACCACACACTTATTTGGTTGTTTAGTTCTGAAATATATTTTGTTCATTGCGATGTTTATTTCAGTATGTGCTTTGCTATTATTTTTTAGATGGTTAGATGTTCCTCTTTCCTTGCTATTATTGCTCTCGAGTGTTCATTCCTTGATTTACGTGGATCCGATACTCCCCGGTGTGGAGGTTTCCTTGTTTGTTTAGCTTTTTGTTTGTGTTTTGTGTCGCGCTGATTTGTTTCCTCACGCGAGATTGTATTTTCTTCGCGTGAGACTTTTTCTTCCTTGCGCGAAAGAATACACTTCCCGCATGAGAATGTAAACCTTCGCGGGTGCGTCGGGAATCCTCGCGCAAGAATGTGAATCCTCGCACGAAGCTCAGTAGTCCTTGCGCGAAGTGTGCACTTTCTCGCGCAAAGCGGTGAAAGATCTCGCGTGAAACTCGAGACCAATTTTCTTTCTCGCGCGAGAAACAAGGGCTATCTAGGCTTGTCAGATGAAAGTTCGAAAGTTGGTTTTGGACAGCCTTTTGGTTTTTACACCTTCCTAGTTCAAAACAAATTTCCTAGGGGTTTAAAATATATCATTGAAGTATAAGTTGACGTATATTTAATTTCTTAAGTTGACATATATTTAATTTCTTATACTTAGGATATATTTTAATATATGCGACAAATCATTTGAGATAGGTTTCAGACCTCTCGGAGATAAGTTATGGATTCTAGAAAATTTCAGGGCTTCAGAAATCCAGACTTAGCCAATTTTTAGGGCTTCAGGATTTCAGGCTTAGCCAAATTTCAAGATTCTGCATTTTACCCCAGCTTGGTGTTTTGTTGATGAGTGGTCATTTCTTGTGCCCTCATCTTGTTGTGGTGGTTGTTGGCTTTTGTTCGCGTGTGTCAGTTTGGTAGTGGTGTTCAGAGATCTGTTGGTTACCAGGATTGTGGTGAAGTCTTCCGTTGCGATCTTTGTGATCCCTATATGATGTTGTCTTGTGCATTCATACTTGTAAAAAAAAATATCTTGGCTTGATTTGAATCCTTGTTTCCAAGGATCTCCGGGCGGGGCATTACATTGCTCATCAAGCCTTTATTTTCTATTAGGATAAATGTGTCCTACCAAAAGCTGGAGTTTACTCTTAGCTGGCTATTCAGAGTAGAATCCTTTCAAGTGACAGACTAAGAAAAATTCATATAGCCAATCCATTTAAATGTGTCTTGTGTGGACTACATGAGGAATTAATTGATCATCTCTTTGTGCATTGTTAATTCTCTTTGCAATGCTGGCATTATGTCATGGGGAAATTGTCTATCTCTTTTCCTTTCCTAGATCCTTATGGGATTTGTTTCAGACATGGCATGTCTTGTTTACTAATTCAATCTTTGCATAGTTATAGATTATTGTTCCATCATTAGTTGTATGGTGTATTTGGTGGGAGCGTAATAAGAGAATCTTTAGAAAAGAGGTGGTAGATGTGAACATTTTAATTGCCACAATTGAGTGGCTTATCTCTGAACTAGTGAATAATTATGCTTCTGGTCATTTTAATAGAAATGACATTTTTTCATATTAGGATAGTTTAATAGTCTCGTCTTGGAAGCTTATCTCACTCCCATCTTTTGCTGTGTTTCCACGTGTCAGAAATACTCCTATATGTAGAGAGTCAATCAAATGGAAGCGTCTTGATTATCCCTTTGTCAAGTTAAATTTTGATGGTTCATCCAGAGGGAATCCTGGTGAATCAGGTATTGGGGTTTCACTGAGAAATCATCTTGGTGAAGTGCTGGCTTTTCATGCAATGCCTATTGTTTCTAGTACTAATAACATGGCAGAATCAACTACTTTGTTAGAAGGTTTAATTTTGGCAAAGAGAATGTCTTTTTCATGTTTGCATACTGAGGGTGATTCTTCTGTTGTTATTAATGCTTGCATTCATAGGAAGAGCAATAATTTGCATCTTTGTTATGTCTTCTAGTGAATTTGGGGTCTCATTAATTCTCTAGATAGATATATTTTATCCCATGTTTATAGGGAAGGAAATGCTTTGGCATATTGCTTAGCAAATATTTGTTGTGATGGAAATACTCTGGATTCTCGTTCTTCAAGTTCCTTGCTAGAAAAGTTCCCTTCCATTATCTCGATCATTAAGCATGAGTCATATTTATTCTGCTAGTTGTGAGTTGCTAAATTTATGTTAGGATGTTTAATACCATTATGTGTGATTTATTTATGCATATTTGGATATAGGATGTGTAAGCATATGTGAATTTAAGTAGTCATGTATGGTGTTATATTAAGAGTATTAAACATGGTAATATAAAGTTAGTAGCTGACAGTTAGTGGGGAGTTTAAGATGATTTGTTGATGGGCTTTGAGGATTATTGAGTTAAAGTGAATTAAGAGTGGGTTTTCCATTGGTACTTGGCATGCCTATGTGGCGACATCTGAGGTTGGATCTTGGCTTTTCTTCCGTATTCCAGGCTTGTGTACACTTATTGATAGCTGACATTTGGATTACCATTTACTTGGCATTATGTTACAAAGGCATTTATCATTTACATCTAATGGTTGGTCTTATGATTTTCCTGTACTTTATATTCTCTTTTCTACAGTGGCATCAACCCATTTTTTAATGAACTCGCTTGTGTGAAATTATGATAACTTTAATTTTCTTCTAGATTAAATTTCTTCATATGTGCATTCTACTTTTTTCATACTATGTGATAGATTTCATATCTTTTTGTCATGAAGGTTATCATTGCATGCTCAAGGTTTTATTGTGTCGTGAAAAGGAGTCGTTTTGGTTTTCTAGGCTTGAGAATTTTGTTTCTGCATTATTGTGGGTGTTGTTTTGGGTTTTTTGTTTTGGGTTTTTTGTGGTCAACACTATACCAGGTCGTCCCAACTCTCTAGTAGGAGTTAGTTATCTAGTCGATCTGCTCGACTTGCTCAACACTACACATGGATTATTATCCTAGAAACTATAGAGTTTTCTTGGAAACCCAAGAATGAGAAATGCCATTTCTGGGTTGTATTAAAGATGACATGTTGGCAACGATCTTCTTCTATTATCGTCCACATATTTGAAGAGGAATAAAGAGAATTATTGGACATGACATTCTTTTCCCTCTAGGGAAAATATTAATTTATCCCTCTGAGATTCTTTCAATTTTTTTGTCAAATGCCCTAGACCTGTTGTAGTATCTATTTCATTTGGAGTTGATAGTTTCTAGATTTATCAAGCTTGGTTTCTTGTAGGGAGGCAAGCTTGATAAAGCTTGCCAGAAATATTACTTCTGGAGTGGCACTGCTCTCATAGGTAGTTTATTTCACCATCATGCACTTCTTAGTAATCATGGTGTTTATGTGGTTTTTGAGAGTATTAAAGAAGCTCTAGAGAAGTAGTCTTTTCAACTGATTAAGGCTTCTTAGTAGTAGTATGGTGATCAGTTGCCTAGAATTTGTGTTAATAGTGTGCATCGGGTTGTTTTTGCCATATTGGATCTTTTGGAGCATGATTCTTTTCAGGCACCCATATCCCCACTGATATCTCCTCCCAATCTTATTCCTAATCTTAGCCTTAATCTTGGACATCTAGATCCTATAACAGGAATTATGGAGGAATAAGGTGAGTTGTTATGATGTATATTTTGTCGATGTGGGTTTTGTCTATTGTGAGTTGTGTAGGTTGTAGCATGGATTCTCTTCAATAGTTGGATCTAGATGAAAGACACGTATTTTTTGCAGCATTTTCTTTTGTGCGGCCTATTGGTTTCATCTCTGGATATATTATACTTTAAGTGTTGAAGTATAGTCATAATTTTTTTTGGAAAATTTGTATATAATAGTCAAATAGTAGTGCCAGGTCTCCTATCTCCTCTATTCTATCTATAGTAAATTGGAGGTATCATTCTAGGGATATTATAACCCGGATTGACAACCATCCACTTCTTCTTTGCTTTTTCTTATTGATGGGGTACGAATGAAGTTTTTCTTCCTAGTTCTTTTCTTTGGGAGCTCCTTACATTAGAATCAATGTATATATATATATATATATATATTGAATTAGGTTAAGGTTTTTAGTTTATTTTTATTTTGAGATTATGATGCAATTTAGTTCATTGTCAGGATTCATTTTGGCTTAGGTTTTAATTAGGTTTATATTTAGGATTAAATTTGGTATAGTGTTAAGGTTACATATGGTTGAATTTAGATTAGAGTTCTAGAATTAACATGTTCAATATCTTTTTATATTTAGTTGAATTTAGAATATTCATATATCTCATTATCTTTATCTCTCACACATTGGAATTCAAAACTCTCATCAAGAATGACAAAAAATATTGTATTGTTTATAAAAAAGAATATTGCATTCATTTAAGATATTCAATCTCATTTCTTATTATGTAACTTATTCTTTCAGATAACCGACAAAAACAATCTAATGTAAAATATTTTATACTCATTCATGTACATCTAATTATAGGTCTTCTCATTTAATTTAGAGAATTATATATTAATTTATCTTTATTTAAATAACTAAATTTAAAATATCTCTTATACATATGAGGTTATATTCAAAAATGATTTAAAATAGATAAATATTTGTATAGAAAATAGTCAAGGATGTGATGCATATGTGTTGTACAGTGAAGATACTTATATTCTAAATGACAAATAAAATGCACATTTGAAGAATAGAACGATACTGAATCACAGTTCTCAATTTAGAAATAAATTGCATTTAGAAAAAGATGGGCTAACTCAAAAGAACAATATAAATTTATAAAATACACAAGTTCATACTGATAAAAACTAAAAAATGTTCTATAATCATAAATTGTCAAATTAATACTTTTCATATATTTTTTACTAGATTATGTAACGTTATAGTTAGTGATAGTTCAATATGAAAAAAAAGATTAATATTATCTTAAATCCTTTTCTTTATTAATAAGGTTCAATCTAAGAAAAATAATGGTTCCTTCAATTTAAATAAATGTCTTTTATTAACATGAAAATTTATAAATGATGAAGCTTTTCCTAATCAAACAACAAGTTGAGTTCTTTATATCTCATAATTATTCTACTCAAAAAAGCCAAGACACAATAATAAATTTAAAATAAAATTTGTTTATTCTTCAAACTCAAAATTCAACATGTTAAACCATGAACGTCTTTTTTTCAAAAAGAATAATATAAGAATATTATAAAACATAAAAGAGACATTGTTGTACAACTTTATGGAGATAAGGCACAATCCTAACAACATGAACCAGGTTTATTCCCACAACTATAATAAGGGAGCTCATAACACTAGTGGGAATGTGGCCAGGTTGTCCTATATACATCCAAGCTTGACCAATGTTTAAAATTTAGGAAGAATAGACCCAAACTTTATTCACGCCATGTTACCAAATCCACATTTAAAAAGAAAAACACAAACCAAAATTCTTTACAAAGGGAAATTCTTGACCTATGATCCATCGAGATCCTCAAATTGTTTAAAAAAGATCTTCAACCATCTTTTCACTAGCAACTTCATTTTGAGTAGAATGTTTCAGTTCATGTAATGTATCTCTAGTTTGCTAGGCAAGCTTTTCAAGAGCCTCAACATAGACATTGGTAGAAGTGGGTTCTGAAGTAGAAGATGATCCACTATTCTACTTGCCCTTCTTGTTGGGAGGAAGATTCGACAAACCTTTGTCTAACCCTTGGACCAAACAACTATTTTCATCTGTTACGACTTTGTAAAAATACAAAAAACTATCATTTGAAGAAATTGCATATACATATTTGGACGTGCAATATCAAAGAAAATCATCATCCTGCATAAATATGGTTATTCATAATTAGGCCAAAAGAATTAAAATTTAATATATAATCTTGAAAATGGATCGAACTTGAAAATACCTATGTGTCATAGTTGTTGGGAAGGTTTACGATAAATGAATAGACACCTAGGCAACTTCTTCCATTTCAACTTGTGAACATCTTCTCTTTCCAACGTATGTTTTCATTGATAATCACTGTAAATAGACGAAACAAGCACTGAATAATGATTCCAAATTATGTTAGATGGAATATGAGTTTCAAATCATGAAGGGCGGGATAGTTTCAAATTACGATGGGTGGGATAAATATTTCAAATTATATTGTGTTGGAATCTCTAAAAAGTTCCATGTACGAATGACCTAAACTTTTGTTAACTTCATCCATCAAACTCTCCATTTATCATATTATGTATGGGGAGGGGGCATGGTCATCGGAGCATGAATATCATATATTAGTTGAGGCATGACCCATGTTATGTTTTATGTCAGGATAGCTAGGTAGCATTTTTTTTCCTCAGGTTTTGCCATCTCACTTGTTTAATAAATCATGAGGATCAATACAAATTTACAAGTTTTATTTAAAACTAATTTAGTTTAACAAACCACATTTAATGTTTGTTGTTGTAGACTAGGAAAATTGGAAAACCACAAAGATACAAAATTTAATCGCATGAAGAAAATTATGAAGATGAAAAATAATGAAATCAAATAAATGTCATAAAAACCCTTCATTCCACTCTTCTCCTCTAAATTTAGTAAAGTAAATGTCGTGATACTAGAAATTGTGGTTAAAAGTTAGAATGAGAATTCAATTTGTAGAACAATTGGGATAGCGTGTACATTCAAGATTGAGTTGGGACTTAAGACAATGGGCAAACAAGATTATGTGGGAGAAAAAATTAAGTGTCAAAAATTAGAAATTATTTCTCTAAGTGAATAATATAATAAGAATAAGAAAAAGTTAGGTCAAAATCAAGATTAGACGTATTTAGGAGTTCATTACATCCATCTTTGTTAGAGGACTTAGGCCTTGTTAGAAGTTTCAACCTTATTAGGAGTTAATATATAGTTTTCAAATGTATGCAAGATGAGTCCATTGCCCAAACATGCAATGCACAATAAAGTTCTTCAATATAAAAAATAGATACAAAAACTTTTGCATTGCTGCTGATATCTTCAATATATGATATTGCCCTTGCTTCTCTTTGCAAAATTTAATCAAATTCACATTGCTTTGATCATACATTAGAATTTGCATCACATACATATCACTCACTTTATTAGAAGCACACTTAACATCACATTTATAATTTTTTCTTTATACCTTGTTATTTCATAATTATTTGCTGTGTCAACCTTCATACCTTTACACACTTACAATAATATAAAATTTAATTTTGCTAGCTTAGGGTTAACATCTAGGATGTCATCTGTAATTAGCTAAGTGATTATTTTGGTAAACAAAATAATTCATTCCTTAACCCAAAATACACTTTTCCTTATCATGCTTTGTTTTGCTTGTACAATACTGCAACTGGTAAACTCATTATAACTCTGTTCGTATTGAGCTTATTGTCCTACACTTTTGCGCACGTCATCCTCATAGTCTTTGCAATCCATACAATAACTCCACGTGTGTCAATATTGCTTGTGTAAACCATGTTGATCAAAACTCTAATTGTTTTGTTAGATGAACTGTGTAATACATAAACAATTTTTTAAGTATGTAACCTAATTCTTCATCCTTATGATTTGCTCACTTCACATGACTTATATGTTTCCATAAATGACAACATTATACTGACCAACCTAACCAAATTGCCAATAGGAAAGTTGTGGAAAAGGAAATTGGTAAGTGGGAGTGAGAAGTAGAGAAAAGTGGAAAGTGGAAGAGTTATGTGGGGAAACAATTTTGAATGAAAAATAAAAGAGTTAAGGAATTGGAGTGGATTTAATAATTTTTAAATTTTTTTTTCTCGTATTCTAAAAATGATACAATTTAATAAATTTATTTAATTGTAAGAAAAGGAGGGGATAAATAAAGAGTATACTTATTTACAAAAGGGGTGATATTAGGATAAGAGGACAAAATAAATAAATGTTTGTTATGAAAAAATGATTGAATAATTGTCAAAATTATTTTAATCACATCGATAAGTGGGGTTTGGCATAGATTGAAGTTTTTTGAATAAGTATTTTATAAAACATTTAACAAGAGTATTGAAAGAAGCTACTATACTAATAACAACTAAATTGAATATTAAATATATTATTCTGTAATATTTTAAGAGTAGATATCTATCATTATATAATACAAGTAAATTAAAATCTTGAATTCACATATTTAAACTTAAAATCAAATGGTATTTTTTGTTTTCATTTTTATTTGTCAATTTATCAACTCAAATACTAATTTAATTTTTTTTCTTCTAATTTTGAACAGAATAAACAAAGTGAGATAGAGTAAGTCCACAAGTTGGGGGTGAAGGGGAAATCTTAATTTTGTAGTGTTTTTCTTATAGTAGGGTGCTTATTCTTTCTTTAACCACCAGTTTGTGTTGGTGGGGGTTGCAAGATGTTTGGCAAACCCTCTCTTGTTCATGTTTTGTTGTCTCTCTACCATGTTTCTCTTTAAAGAGCATGTTGTATATCTTTCGATTTGGTCTGTAGGTTGTTTAGCTTGGCACCTGCTTTGTTCTTCGGTTTGAGGGTCACTTGAAAACCTGTTTTACTTAATAAAAAAAAATAGAGATATAGTTCGTTTAGGTGCAAACATTATAGATTGTTGTCAACTAGGTCCAATTTCACTTGTCCCTAATTGAGTATTTGAGGCCAAATTAATTTCCAAGTTTGGAGAAAACAGATTTGACTTGTGTAGCGAGTTAAAGAACTGATCATGGTAATTCGTGTTTTAAACTAAAAATTATTAGTTTCAAAAATAAATATAATATTGTCCCATACCACACTTTTCCATTTATTTTATGAGCTACACATTTATGAATCTAATAATTATTGTAATAATAAACTTCAATTGGTCTAAAGAAAAGTTGCTCAGATTAGCTATGCTTTAGGTTTGTAGGTGACTTAAATGCCTCACCATGCTTGTACTTCACAAGTTGATGACATAGTTTGCAAGAGGATTTGAGAGACGATATATATGGCATGCATGCTAGTCTTTTTACTTTAGATAAGGCCATGCTAGAAGACCTCATGACAATCTTGTATTGAGCACTTTGTTTGCAATTAATTCACACTTATCTACAATATTAATTTTTGCTATCTTTTACCGATCAATCTTTTGAGTTGATTTTTCTAAACCCCAAGAAAAACTTGTATTAGCTATGAGAAATAGTAATTATTGAACACAATAAATTTAAAAATAATATTTTACAAACTGTAGAACCTTATAACTTTTTAGGTTGCAAAAATTAATAGGAAAAATATTAGTTCATTGCCTACATATAGGCAGACACTAATAATATTATTTATTTAAGAAAAATGATATACTATTGATAAATGACATGTTAAACATGAGAGTAATGGGTGTGGATTATTTTTTAGTATCTACATTTTTCTCTTCTTTTAGACAATGCAATTTTCAGTACTAGTTCAAAGAAATATTAAAAGATCATATACCCCAATGAATAAAATGAATGGAAACATGACATCCCCTTTAAAAATTGGGTGGAAATTGACAAGAGGACATATTACCTAAATTTCACTTTCAACTCAATTTAGGTAAGCCATAGTCATGTCATTCAAAAGATGCAGTTTTACATTATATACATTTAAGCTTAAATTCTAGAAATCTGATTTGATGCAAATCAAAAGTATTACACTTAATGAAGAAAATAATACTATATGTAGAAGTAACATTCTTCAAATTTTTTCCGAAAATTTAATATTGCGTTCATCAAGGTATTGTATGTTTTGCTCTAAACAAGCCATGAAACTAGCTGGAACATATATCAATGTATTTTCAATCGAAGTCACCCACAAAATATGAGATGCAATGAGTTAGAGGAAATAATAATCAAAATTAAAATCAATATTAGAAGTATTTATTTTTAACAAATGCAATTTGGATAAGTGATAAATAAGTTAAGCAAAAAATGGAAGGAGGAGGAAATCAATATTAGAAGTATTTATTTTCAACAAAATATGAGATGCAATGAGTTAGAGGAAATCAAAATCAAAATCAATATTAGAAGTATTTATTTTCAACAAATGCCATTCGGATAAGTGATGAATAAGTTAAGAAAAAAAAGAAAACGAAAATCAATGTTAGGTATTATTTCAATGAGACAAGCATATTGCGATAGCCACCATAAGACATCCTTGGTAGATGATAGAAGCATAGAAATGTTCCAACCAATATATATTTTTTTTAAAGAGGGGTAAACGCTTTGACCTGGAGCTATGAACCAGTGAGGCCACAAACAGGGGACCTCATCCCCATGAGATTTGAACCTTGATGGCAAGGATAACAATGCAACAACTTAACCATCACAACATGCCACTGTTGGCATGTTCCAACCAATATGTGCAAATTTTAAAGTTAGAATATTGATAAACCGGGTTAAAAAAATCACCCTCATATGGTGTCGAGGTTTTATAGTTGAACACTTCTATTCAAGCACCAAGAAGATGGATTTGTTAGATAGATAAGTTAATGAGATCATGTGTTCGTAGAAATCCAAGCCAACTAGCCATCGGTTGTAAATATAGTGGAAAATGGAGTGTTTGATTATGTTTTGCAATTATCTCAAGAACATACATCAGATAGCATAGAGCCAAAACTCTTCCATCTTGGCATTGAGGGCATGTAACCATGGGTAAGGTTAATCATCGCGCCTGCAACTACATTTGTCTTCTTTCAAATCTGACTAAGACACCATATTTTCCAACTCTCTGCACTAGAATGTAGTACATATATGTTCACCATCTCATTGAAAAGATTATAAGCATGTGGTACATGGAGGCATGTCAACCGTTTGACATAATGTAATTGATATCTAGAAAAAGGGGAAACCAAATGATTGCAACATATGCACAAAATAAAATTTATAGGATTAGTGAAGTCTCAAGGATTGAGACAAAATGATCCAAGGTTGTGCACATAATCCATTATCTATAAAGGGTATTGTCATAACTCACTTTTTGACATGCTATTTATTAGGACATGTTATGAGTTTGACTATTGGACTAAGTTGACTATGTTACGACTCGACTTGAGTCAAATACATTATAGGCATTGATTACATTGTTATTAGATGGGTAATTTTATTTATTTGTCATTATGATAGTCATTATATATTTGATCTTATGCAATTGTGAAACATTGGTTAAAATTTTTTGGTTGAATTTGCATGTTTATATCTTATGATCAGCGATGAATGTTTAAAATTCATATTATTTAAATGTAAACGAGGTTATGAATTTTGATAAGAGATATCACATGTAAGATGCTATTTTATTTATCATGATGATGACAATATTGACTCAATGTGTGATGCTGAGTTTGTGAGTGTGTAGGTATTGAAGGTGGAAGAGTGGTCGAGGTAGAGGAGTTTGGCTCCTCAACAGGGTTGATTCAGATGGTATGGTGTAGTTACGCATGTGTGCGCACAAACACACACACTACATTTGTTTATGTTTGGATCTAAATCATTTTCTTTGAATTTTTTTTATCTAGATGGATTAAACGTTTTGTTATATATATATAGAGTAAATGAATAAAATAAAAAGATTAAATTATTATTTCTTTTGAAATATTAAAATCTAGAAATTTAATACACAAAAAAAACTCCTTATTTTCTTATTAAAAATTAACATGCTCAAAATTTGAAATTATAAAAAGTTTGTTGAGGAATTAATTGTTAATTAATAGTTTTTCAAATTTGAAATTGTGGTCATCAATTAGATAAAGATGAATTAAACAGAACTGGAAGTAATTAAAATTTCTTAAGCCAAGTGTACTCAAATCATATGGGTGGGTAATCAAAATTGATGGTAGGGGTTTTTCATTTATGAATAATTATGTTAGTTGCATAAAACAAGGGGCAAAGAGTCATTCAAAGGGAGGAAGAAGAGTAGCAATTGAAAAAGGAGGAGAGGAGGAGGAATTTCAGTGGTAGGGAGAGAGTGGGAGCCAAAATTTTGTTATGATAAGCACTAATCAAAGAATTCTTATAAAACAATTGAAGGACTATGTTGTTGGTGGAGGCTGACATCTCATATCTTTCCTTGTCTACTAGTTAGAAGTGATTGGAACTGAAACAATAAGGAGTTAAGGGGAAACATCCAAATCTCTAGGTTCTAAATCCTCTTCTCTAAAACCGATTTAATTATTGAAAGAGTTTTTAGTTTTAAAGTTTATGGGTATGTTGCTATGTTAAACATATTTTTCTTTCTTCATTACTTGGCTGTCATGTGTTATAACATAACAAGTTTACTAAAACGTCTTCCATTTTTCTTTCAGATTAGTTGAAAAGAATAAGTTTTTATTTGATATTTTGGCCACTAGAGTGAGCTGATATCTTAGAACAATCCTGTTTTAATTAGCAATAAGTGGCTTCCTTTTCTATTAAACTTATACCAAAGCAAGGCCTTAGCCATGATCATCATGCCTTTCAATGTATTAATTCATTTCAATATATTAAGTAAATATTACATCCGTTGTGAGAATATTAGGTGATGCCACACCTACCCTCATTAAGCCGTGAATCCACGGAGCTAAGATCCATTAGAAATCTTATTTATTGCATTTTACAATCATGTAATCCTAGCCAATCACATCTACCGGGGGAGTAATTAAAAACCATCCAAACCAGTGTTTTATCAACCTTGATAGCAATAAGTAAAATGTTATTTATTTCTACAACCTGTTAATCAAAATTGGATCACCCAGCAACATCTTCAGCTCTCTTCTGTCCAATTTTTTGTGTGCAGACCTTCGATTTAATGGTTTTTCTCTTATGAATTTTAAATTGATTTGCGTCTATTTCTGTCTGAGAATTTAAGCTGTTATAACAATTAGATAACATTTGGTGTCATCTTTGGTGTTTTTAAATTCCATCGAATTGTTATTTTTGAATATTGTCCATACTCTACTGGTCTAAACAACGACTTTTAATGATTTTTTGTCCAAATAATGCATCGTGATATTTGGTAATAACAACACCTTAATTTTAAGATCGATAAATTTAAATATATTTATTTGGATGTTTACCTTCATTAAGGTAATGTATAAGGATTAGTAATTTTTTTTTGAATTTTCCTAAACATGTAGAAAGTATAACAACTTGGAGAGTAAACCATGATTTAGAATATTACTAAAAAAAATTTAACTTCAATTTAAATGGTAGAATGGAAAGTATTGATCATGTCTTGTTATTTCACTCGTACTAGAGATCATAAGAAGTATTGAGTTACTTGAGATTAGTTAAGTTATACACACACACGCACACACACACTCACTAAAAAAATTAATAGATTTGTTCATATATATAATGTTTTTGAAATTAAAAATGACCAAAAACAAGGGGGTCGGCCCATATACAATCAAAAAGCTGGTAACTAGCACATTACCAGCCAGAAACATCGGCAGACAAAAGAAAAACTAAGCAAGGTTTGAAAAGTTTGCAGAAACAACCATAGACTAATAGCTAAGCTAACACCATAAAGGAAATAAACTAACTATGAAATTTCCACAAAAACCAAAATGGCAACTAGGCCAACCCAAGTCGTAATTATAGCTAAAAACCAGCAAAACCAACACTGCCAGTAAGGCATTAAGAGTCTTGGATCCAAAGATCCCAGTAACTGATAAAAACATAAAAAAAAACTTAGTCTTCATTTTTCCCTTTCCCTTTTGCGTGTAGTAGGATTTGGGCCCAGTCATTGGCAAGGAACTTGAAGAGCAACTTATGGTCCTCCATATCCAAGCCCGTGTTCTCCTTTTCTTGTGCCAACAATTGAAGGGTCGTGGCAACAACATGGGTAACTTTAAGGCCAAATTTGGAGAAGGTAAAGAACCCCTCCTCCAAAGATTTAACCCTTTTTTCTAGGTACATGTATCACTCCTCCATCACCTCAGTCCCATCCTTAGGCCCCACCTCACCCTTTGCAGCATCCTCCTTCATTTTCTGCACCTATAATTTATCCTACAAAACTCGTGTGTTAGAGGAAATCTTTGAATTATCCTTAATAGGGGATGAAATGGTTATGGGGGAATTATCCCTCTTGTTGTTCTCCTCACAAAAGGTAATGGGTTTGAGGGAGAACCTGGCAGACACATGGGTGGTCTCAGTTTTCACCGCTTTTCTAGCAAACACCTGGGTTTGAGTATCATCCACCGAATTGTCCCTAGAGTTAAAAATTTTCTCCCCCTCCTCATTACCATCATCCTTCTTTGATTTGGAAATATCTTCCTCCTCCCTTCTATCACTATTATTTCCAGAACTATCTTCCTCAACCTCCTCAACTGGGTATCTAATGGACTTCTGTTTGCTCCTAGCCTGGGTCTAAGCAAGCCTACCAGATCTTCTCCTAGATTTACCCCCAGTTTCCTCCCCCGAATCCTCTCCAACAACCTCCACCAATTTTTCAATTTTTATCTTCTTGTGTCCCTTTTGTTCCATGACTATATTAGGTTTTTTCTTTTTCTTATTTTCCTTACTAGGGGATGGCATGAGGGTATGAATTTTTGTCCCTGTACTTGAGCTTGGGGGGGAGTTCTAACCATGGCGTGGGTTTTCCACAACCACCTCTCTAGGGGGGCATAAGGTGAGGTGAAAACGATAAAGGTGGAAGATTAAACCTTGATGAATTATGGTGAAATTTAAACCTTAAATCCTTTTTTCTCTAACATCAGTAACCATGTCCTCAAGAGAATGCAGTAGAAAAAAGGAATAGAAATGAAATCCCTATTTCTAAAATGGTTCAACAGAGGGAAATGGTAGTAATAGCATACACCAAACCTGCCCTCCAGCATCAGATACCTCATAAGGACTAGGCACACATCATCCCAGGTGATGGGTAACTTGTCTCTTTTGAACCCTCCTCTGTAACAAATCAGCTCCTCATCCTCCACGAAGAAGCTATTCATGTTGGCCTCATTAGTAATTTTGGTAACCTTTCTCCATTTCTTCCCCTTCATGGAGAGGCCATTCGCCATGGTGATAACTTCCTCAGTGACTTGGAAAGTGATACCATTGATGGTAACCTTCCTATCACTCCAGCTATTCACAAACTAGAGTGTGCAATTCTCATCGTACCTAGCCATCAATTGCATGTAGGGTAAAAAACCCCCTTCCTTCAGTAAGAATCAGGTAGCCATTCTGTCGTTAAAATTCTCAATTTTTGTTGGTTCCAGCCGATTTAGGTCCCCCCCCCCATATCAATTCCTCCAATTTCTGACACTCCTTCAGTAATACGCATTTGAACCTTTTTAGCTTCAATCTTTCTGCAACTACTCTCCACCTTAAGCCTTTTGAAAAGATGTAAATAAAATGTGCAGACCCGTGCTTGATGAGCTCCAAAATCCCATACAAAGTTATTATGGGATTCGTGAATGTGTAAAATCATAATTTTCTCACCCCAATGAATTCTGGCATCATGATTAATAATATCTTTCATACTTCCCTTTGGAAAGTAATTTAAAACTCGCAATAGGTTAACATAATTACGAAATGACATTTCTCTTAATTCATAATCACTCCATTTTCTATTTGTACGGCCATGTTTGCTCTTTATTTCCAAAATGCAATAGTTTGTACGGCCACATTTTCTCTATAATGTTTTTCACTAATGTATATGCAAGTTTTCAGAAGTTTTCTCTTGAGTTAGATGTTTACTAGTTAGATAAGGTTATATTAGCAAATTAAATTTGACTTTTAGGAAGGGTGTTTAATGTGGGTTTTAAAGAGGAGGGTAATTAATGAAATATTTGCATTGATATTCCTTAGAAATTACCTACCGATCTTTTACAATTATGCTAGTTCATTAAGCTTGGCCAAACTCAGTAAAACCATTATGCATATGTTTGGAATGCAAGGTCAAATATTTTTTTTCCCTCTTCCACATCCTTGTGTATGTTTCTACTAGAGATAGGTGTAAATAGAATAGATCACATGGCTGCACTAGATCCTTTCAATCCAATTGTACCAAGTTGCTAGCCTTCTTGTGCCAGGGTCGGGTAGTTCTTCTTAATTGAAGAACCTTAGGGAGCTAACCGCTCCATGTGTGGGTGGTAAAAGTGCCTGAGCCACTCTTCCATCCTATGATAGCAGATGGACCACAGTCTAATGGCTTGGGGATTGGACTACATGTGGATGGGCTAAAAGGTCTAATGAGATGTTTATTTTAGGTTTTTTTATTTTATTGCATGCTTTATATCATATTGATGTATTGATGCTATGTTTATGTTTGGCATGCAAGTCGACATAATTTGTGACATAATATTGACATGTTCATATATATTTCAACATTTTATGCATTTGTGGTACCGACATGTGGTCGGATTTTTATTAGTTACAAACCACATTAATTATGTTCAAATTATGAGTTTTATGACAACATTGGTTCGTCTTTGTATCCCATTTAAATGTCACTGTATAAATAATTTTTTAACTCTATATAAATGGGAACAAGTACTTATGCTTATGTAGTCAGTGTTTGACATTTTAACTCTTAAATTCCTCTTTTTATGGTTATTTTGCATATGTGGCAATGTTAGTTGAATTTGGTTCTTACGTGTGGTATCAAAGCTGTGTTCAACACTAGGACCTAAGGTCTTACTGAAGCTAGTGTTGCGTAGTCTAGTCTTGGTATAGGAGTAATCTGTCACCATGAATTCTCATAGAAGCAATAGGGTTGGAGGCAACAATTATCCTTAGAAAAAGCCTAAAAACCAAAGGATGGACTAAATTGTGGTGCTTCTCACCCATAAGGGAAAACACATGGATGGCATAGAAAATTCCATGAGAGGACAATATGCAGAAGAGGATGAGCATAGGGAAGCTATTTGTTAATAGGAAGAAGAATAGAAGAAAAGAGAGGAGGACCAACTACTCAAGGCTTGGAGGAAATGGGAGGAAGATTGAAGGAATGAAGAGCAATAGAAGGAAAAAGTTGACCATATGATGACTGGATTAGTTCATGATAGGATCAAAATTGCAAAAGATCTTAGTAAGAACCTCAAGAAGGTTCAAGGAGTCATGTCAGTCACATAGTATCATGAATGACTTTTCCATTTAGTTAAATACATTCCTTAGTACCAGAATGATTACTTGTTTAGGACTTACAAGTTTTTCATGGGGCTACATCTTGAGATCTATGATGAAGTGGAAATGCATGAGATAGAGTCTATGGACTATGCGGCAAGGAAGGAAATGAAACAGGAACAATGATTGAAAGATTCAACTCTAGTAAAAGCCTTCAATAACGGATATTTGAAGAGAAAAATTTAGGATAACAAGCATCAAGGTGGCCGACAATAGATGAATAACATGAAAGGAAAGGGGCAAGAAGAATCACACAAGAGAAATAATAGAAAATTCCAAAGACAAAAGAGGGGTAGAGGTGGTAACAACAACATGAACAATAGTGGTAACAACAGCATGAATAAAAATGATAACAATAATAGGAATGATAAATCAATAGCTCAATTAGGACCTCGTGATGGTTGTTTTGTATGTGGGGGTGATCACTATGCGATTAGATGTCCTTAGTGGAATGCACCTAGAAATGGCCGAAGGTTTAGCACCAAATTCATGTAGCTCTAGACCATAGGCAAGAAGAGTTTTAGGCAACTCCTTTGTAGTTGATAGGTGAGCTTTATAGTTTTGAAGTTTCTATTTTGATTGATACTGGTGCTACGGAGTCAATTCCAGTTAGAGCTAGTTATATGGCTAAACCTTGGTTAATTGAGTATGGAAACCAAATAGAGTGATGAGTAGTGCAATGTCTATCTTGCAATGAGTTAGAACTTCCAACTTTTCACACGCAAGTGAATTTATATGTAGCTCCACTTAGGTCATATGATGTCATACGTGGCATAAATTTGCTTACTAAGTATAAGGCAATAGTAAATTGTGAGGATAAGTTAGTTGAATGCTTGGATGACTTTGGGAATCTAGTCGTGGCGAATGAGGTTAAGAGGCTGATAGTGCTTAGGCATATTTCAGCTATACTATTGAAGAAGGCTAGGAGGAAAGCATGTTAGATTTATGTTTTACATGTGAAAGATCTTGAAGATCCTATACCTTCTATAGATGACTCCCCAATATTGCAAGACATTCAAGATGTCTTTCCTAAGGATTTTCCCAAACTACCTCCTAAGAGAGAATTTGATTTCTCTATTGATATTAAGTTGGGTGTAGAGCCATAGTCCAAGGTGCCCTATAGGATGACCACCATCAATATGTACGAGATCAAGTTATAGTTGCAAGAATTTAAGGACAAAGGGTTTATACGTCCAAGTGTGTCACTGTGGGGAGCAACAATGATTTTTGTAAAGAAGGATGGAACCTTGCACCTATGTATTGATTATAGGATCCTGAACAAGGTTACCATAAAGAACAGATAACCACTTCCATAGATAGATGATTTTTTTGATCCAATGAAGGGAGCTAAGGTGTTTTCAAAGATAGATCTATGATCTAGGCATCATCAACTCTCGATTAAGGATGAAGACATAGCT
This sequence comes from Cupressus sempervirens, assembly GCA_028749045.1. Lineage (NCBI taxonomy): Eukaryota > Viridiplantae > Streptophyta > Pinopsida > Cupressales > Cupressaceae > Cupressus > Cupressus sempervirens. Next base: position 284,159,317 of record CM053791.1, read on the forward strand.
AAGACAACTTTCAGGACATGGTATGGGCACTATGAATTTGTGGTTTTTTCTTTTGGTCTTATGAATACACCTACAACATTCATGAACTTAATGAACAATGTGTTCTGAGGCTATTTGGATAAGTTTGTAGAGACTTCATTGATGACATCCTGATTTATTCAAAAATTATGGAGGAGCATGAGGAATACTTACATATTGTTTTGTAGCATCTTTGTGATAGGATGTTGTATGCCAAGCTAATCAAGTGTACTTTTTATAAGAAACAAATTCACTATCTTCGACACATCATCAGAGCTAATGGAGTCTCAGTAGATCCTTCCAAGATTAGGGCTATTCTTGAATGGCCAATTCCTCAGAATGTGAGTGAAATTCAAAGCTACATGGGTTTGGTAGGCTATTATCAAAAATTTGTAGAGGGATTTTTGAATATTGCAACACCTATTACCTCACTACAATGAAAAGGAAAGAGATATGTGTGGACTGATGAGTGTGAGAGGGCTTTTTAGTTATTGAAACAAAAGCTCATCTCTGCTCCTATTCTTGTGATTCCCGATCCCAATGGTATTTCATCGTGATCACCGATGCTTAAGCTATGGTTTAGGTGGATAGTTGATGCAAGAAGGTAGAGTTGTAGCTTATGAATCCTATAAGATAAAGCAATATGAGGTTAACTATTTATGTGCCTCACAATCTTGAGTTGGCTATCATTGTTCATGCTTTGTAGATGTGTAGGTCTTTTTTGGTTGGTAAACCTTTTGAGCTGAAAATAGATCACATGGGTTTAAGATCTATCTTCACTCAACCAAATTTGAATTCTAGATAGAGGCATTGGCTCAAATTCCTTAGTGAGTATAATTTTAGTATTGAGTACATTAAGGCTAGATATAATAGGGTAACTGATGCTCTCAATAGGAGAAGGCATATCTTTGCAATATCTACTATCAGAACATGACTGAGAGAGCATGTTGTAGAAAAATTCATAGGAGATGACCATTATGAGATGGTTAAACCAACTTTGTAGACTGATCCATCTGATCACCATTCTAACGGATATGATTTTGGCACAAAGGGTCTTCTGAGATATTAGAGATGTATCTATATTCCTGATTGTCCAGGGTTGAGAAAAATCGTGATTGAAGAAATGCATAATAATCCTTATTTGGGTCACCCTGGAGTGACTAAGATGGTTGCACATATGAGGCCACTTTACTTTTGGCCAGGGATGAAGTGTGACATGATCGCTTTTGTTGCCCAATATTTAGAATGTTAGCGAGTTAAGGTTAAGAACATTCATCTAGAAAGATTTTTATATCCTCATGATATACTAGAGTACAAATGGTAAGTGATTTCTATAGATTTTATATAGTGCTTACTTATGACTAGGTGGAGACATGATGTTATTAAAATTGTGTTCAATAAGTTGATCAAGGTTGCACATTTTATAGCTAGGAGTTTGAAGGATGGATCATTGGTATTGGACAAGAAGTTTGTGCAAGAGGTATTTAGGTTGCATGGTGTACCTGAAACTATCATTTTTGATAGGGACACAAGAATGACATCAAGGCTATGGATGACCTCGAATGCTTCATTGGGGACATAGTTAAATTTTAGCACTACTTATCATCGGTAGACTAATGGACACATAGAGAGGGTAAATCAAGTTGTGGAGGATTTACTCCATATTTATTGCATGGATCATTAGTATAAATGGGAGGAATACCTTCCTTTGGTTGAGTTCACATATAATGATTCTTATCATACATCTCTAGGAATGGATCCTTTTGAGGCACTTTTTGGGTGTAAATGTTGCACACCTATTAGTTGGGATAGAGTGGAGGATAAAATTGTGATTGGTACTGAGATGCTAAGAGAGATGGAAGAACAAATGGTTATGACTCATACTCACCTTAAGGAAGATGTAGACAGGCAAAAGAGCTATGTGGACAAGGTTTTCTTGTGTGTGCATCTGCATAAGAGTTCAATCTCTTTCAACAAGTCTTCTAAGATTGTTCCAAGATATGTTGGACCATTTGATTTTTTGGAGGTCATAAATCTCGTGGCTTAACAAATTTCTCTACCACCAGCTCTAGCCCATATCCATAATGTTTTTCATGTTTCATTGTTAAATCCATATCATCCTGATGTGTCTCATATTCTTGATTGGGGTGCCTTATAGGTTCAGGATTTGAGGGTGGTGCAGGTGTTACCTACCCACCTCATGGATGAGTGCACTATCTGAGTGTGTGAGAAAGATATTTTGTAGTATAAGGTCCAATGAGACTAGTTCTATATTGACGATGTTACATGTGAGGATGTTGATGATATGCATCAGCATTTTCCACATACTTTTACTTAGATAGATACCTTTGTATTATTACTGTAGTTTCTTTTATGTTGTGCTGATTATTGGATATTGATGGAAATTAGTTCGACATCTCTTCCTAGTGGAGAGGGATGTCACAACTCACTTTTCAACATGCTATTTATTAGGACATGCTATGAGTTTGACTATTAGACTATGTTGACTATGTTATGACTTGACTTGAGTTGAATACATTATAGACATTGATTAGATTGTTATTGTCAATGTTATTAGATGGGAAATTTAATTTATTTGTCATTATGATAGTCATTGTATGTTTGATCTCATGAGATTGCAACATGATGGTTAAAATGTTTTGGTTGAATTTACATGTTTATATCTTATGATGAGTGATGAATGTTTAAAATTCATACTATTTAAATATAAATGAGGTTATGAATTTTGATAAGAGATATTATATTTAAGATGCTATTTTATTTATCATGATGATGACAATACTGACTCGATGGGTGATATGAAGTTTGTGAGTGTGCAGGTATTGAAGGTGAAAGAGTGGTTGAGGTAGAGGAGTAGAGCTCCTCAGTAGGATTGTTTTGGATGGTATGGTGTAGTTATCCACACACACACACAAAATTTTTTTGTGTTTGAATTTAAATCATTTGCTTTTATTTTTTATCTAGATGGATTAAATGTCTTGTTATATATATATATATATATATATATATATATATATATATATATATATGGTAAATGAAAAAATGAGAAGATTTAATTGTTATTTCTTTTAAAATATTAAAATTTAGAATTTTAATAAACAAAAAAAAAAACTCCTTATTTTCTTATTAGAAATTAACATGCTCAAAATTTGAAATTATAAAAAGTTAGTTAAGGAATTAATTGGTAATTAATAGTTTTTCATATTTGAAATTGTTGTCATGAATTAGATAAAGATGAATTAAATAGAACTGGAAGTAATTAAAATTTCTTAAGCCAAGTGTAAGTCAAAATCATCATCGGTGGGTAGTGAAAATTGATGGTAGGGGTTTTTCATTTATGATTCATTATGTTAGTTGCATAAAATGGGGGGCAATGAGCCATTCAAAGGGAGGAAGAAGAGTAGCAATTGAAAAAGGAGGAAAGGAGGAGGAATTTTAGTGTTAGAGAGAGAGAGTGGTGTTGATCTCAGATTGGTTTTGACAAGTGAGTGTCAATACACTTAAGCTATTTACTCAGTTCACGCTGAACTAGTAATACATGCTGAACACAACATGTCAATATTAGACCATGTCAAGTTGTAATGAGTGCCGAGTCACTCATGTGCCAAGTAGATAGACCATGTCGACTAATTCAGGAGTTGAGTAAATAGTGGATGCTAAGAAATGCAAGTACCAAGTCATAGAGATCAATGCATGCCAAGCATTAGAGACTGTTGTCACTTAGGTTTGCACCCTTGTCCAGAGCCTATGTGTGAGGACAACCTAGTGAAACATGGAAACAACCTCCAAGCTGTGGGACTTGAACTGTGAGGTTGAGTCTTCGAAGAAGGCTGGCTTCCTCTTCTATTAGGGTGTACCTAACTACTCTTGGAGAGGAAAAGGGAGAAGGAGAGCATGAAAGAAAATCTACCTAACCTAATCTAAAGAGGTGATGCACCAAAATATAGTGTTCAGACCAATCTTTGCCCATATGTGCACTATTGAACTAGAATGAAGCTAAGGATATACACATTCAGACTTGCTTTAATCTAATAACCACATGTAGATCAGAAAACTAGAATGAATGACACAAGAAAGAGAGATTCACTTATATTATCATTCATAGGCCAAAAGAGATACAGTCATGCAGATTATAGACTTCCACAAAACAATGGCGAAGGCAAAGAGTTCTTGCACTTTCATACCAATGGCTGAAGGAGATAAGTAGAGAATCATATAGTTCAGAGGCACAGGGGAATTTACACTAGAATTGCAGAGCAATAGTAGAAAAAAAATTAGAGAAAGGTTGACCTTAACAAAATCTACAAAATTTGCCTTTATAGTACATGCATAACTGAGATTTTCCCTCCAAAACTATCCTGCAACCACCTGCTATTAAGGCTCTTCCAAGGATAATCATGGGGATCTAAAGAAAATCTGATCCTTTGTGTCAAATAATTCCTTGAGAAGATAGAAATGATGCCATAACTGTGCTTCGATCAAGTAGATGGATCAACTGGGGGTGGTGGAGTGTTCTTCCTTGTCTCACATTCATCTCCTGGTGGTTGAGATTGATCATGAAGATCAGATCGCACAAGAAACCCTCAACTTCCCTAGTTTCTGTCTCATGAATCAACAAGTCAACCTATCCTTGGCACCAAAACGAGCCATGTGGACCAACCAACTTATTTCCTTCTGCCACCTTGCAAAATCTTCTTGAGTTGACCATCTCCTTTCTTTACTAACCGCACCATCTTGCAACTCCTGACCATGACGGTCACATTAACTGCCAGTTGCTAATTGTTACTGCCCACAATGGACCCACCAGGACACGTGTCCTCTAGGTGCTATGTCACTATGGGTATCTTCCGGGCACTTTCCCATAGCAAGATAGCACCCGCCGTGGATCTTCCCAAATCTGATGATCGTGGAGACTCGTCGTATACTGCGCTCTACCCTAAAGAATTATGGGCCCACGAAACACTTGGCTTCTGACTCAACAAATGTACCCTAATTGGTGACCCCAAAGAGATAGGCCCCACAGGGACACACGACAACAAGGCATTATGTCGCTATGGGTATCTTTCAGGCAACTTTCAATAGTGACATGATGCCAATTGTGCATCAAATTCACATCTACGGTGCTCAAACTCTTTGCAAGACTGCATGCCTAGTTAATTGGATGGGCCAATAAGATCTACCTTCATACTCTAACATGTCTAATAGCTGCTACGAAAGACAAGCCACCTATTCATCTTGTGGCCCAGAAGATGGAAACAGACCCACATGCCACGCGTCATCGAGGTGCTATGTCGCTATGGTTAAAATTCTCATAGTTTTCCATAGCAAGATAGGGCCTACCATGGATCTAGGGAAGATTTGATGGTGAGCAAGATAGATTCGACTTATCAGTGTATCAACCAATGAGGACGGGCCACGTGCCCACCTATCTTACAAATCTGCATTTGTGGCCCACCAAGTGAAACATGACCCACATTCTACACAGTCATCTTTAGCCAATGAAAATTGACCAACTGCCAATGCGTCTGATGAATCACATCATGATATCTGACTGGGCATGCTTGGGACCCACCGTATTTCCAAACCATTCCCCAGGATCACTTTCCATTTGGGCACTGTGTTGCTAACGACGAGAAGCCCAAATTTTTTGATAGCACCATGGTGCCCACCATGAAATTGGAAAAACCTAGCACTGGAGAAATAATCAAGGAAAATGGGACCCACCTGACACATGGCAGAAGGGTGCTATGTTGCTAATGCAAAACATCGTGCAACTTTCAATAGCGACATAGTGCCAACTGTCAATATCCTCAGATCTGACGATGGAGAACTTGTGAGCCGCATAAACATATCATAAGGTTTGATTTTTTAATAATGTTGATATCCTTGGGATGTTTAAAATAATATTAAACTGGGGGAGTGACCGTTGGTGGGGCAATATTTAAAATTCAAATATTGGTGGGGGTGTAAAAATGAGCAACAGAGACTTCATATGCTGAGTGGCACAATTTTGACATATTTGTTTGTAATGGCACAAAAAACTATGTAAACCATTTTTGAGCTTACTTAAGATTATATTTTGATATTTTGGAGATAATGACGAATCTCTATTTGGATTCCCTATGCAATTACATGAAAGCAATCAAAAAATGGGAAGAATTAATTAAGTGAAAAAATGGATGAATCTTAGCCATAGATTCATAGCTAACTCTAATCCACCTAAATCTTCTTAAGGAGGAAGAAGCCCTAAACTCTTTAGAGAATGGAATGTTTAAGGAATTGAAGAAGTGAACAAGGTAGTTTGCATGCAGAGCATTCAAGGTGACTTAGAAGTTATAAAGAAAGAGTGAATTGCAGAATTAGTTAGAGAAGAATAGAGGATAGAGAAAATGATACAAAATTGAGACATCTAATCATGAAGGATCAAGAAGATATTTTTTAGAGGTGATCTATTATCAGGCAAGCAAGTGCCAACTGCAAGATCTATGTTGAGACATTTTAATAGGTGATTTTAGTCAAATCTCTTAACAAAGTAGTCCTAACAGGCTGTATGAAATCCTTTAATAGGGTGCTTACTTAGTTGTAAGTTGAAGCCCTCTAACAAGGAACATTTTTAATAGGGTGTTTAAATCCTCTAACAAGGTGAGACCTAATAGTCTTTGTAAGCCTTTAACATGATAGACCTTTCATTGGGTAGATCATGTTTTATGGTCAAAACATTGTAACCTTCATTGGATACACTTTATTACTAAAATAGTGAAGATTTTTGGGTGTCATCCCCATCCTAATTTTACCTTCTCACTTGGAGGGTTTCTAGGTAATCATATATGGTGCTATATGTGTGAATGCTTACATGGTTATATGATTTAGATGTATATGCTCTACATGTTATTTCAGTTTACTTATTGAATGCATGTGATGAATGTATGGTGAAAGTTTTATGGGTCCAAGTTTAAACTATTGATTCACCCCACCTCCCATAAGTTTACCTTTCCTATTGTAATTCCAACAATTGGTATCAGAGCTTTGTTCTATAAAAGAGAATCTTTGCAGCTTTGAGGAAAGATTTTGAAATGGAAGTCTACAAGTTGGAAAAGACTATTGAAAACTAGGAGATTGAAATAAATTTCATACTACATCAACTAAATGAAGCAAGAGAGAAACTAAAGAAATCCTTGAAGAGAAGGAAAGAGATTGCTATTACAAAGAATGACACACGATACAAAGAGATAGAAACTACTAAGCTATTTGTAGATGGTAACTCCAATGAATTTGATGCAATAGTTGTAGATCTAATGGAAAAGAATAGAGTCCAAGCTGAGGACATCAAAAATCTCAAGATAGAACAAGAATAAAAAGCCATACTTCTATGTGAGGTGATTGAACAAAAGAAAAAAGCTATGGAAGACAAAGCCATGATTGAAGAAGACAAAATAATTCTGGCCAATAGATTGGAAGAGAAGTCAATAAAGCTAATCAAGATTTGCAATGTGCAATTAGATGCTCTAAGTCAAATGATGAATGCCAACTATGAATTGAATGTCAAGGACATTGAGATAACTATATTGAAGTTGTAGAGTGAACAATTGCAAAGTGACCTAAAGAGAGAAAAGGAATTTTTTGAAAGTTTCAACAAGCCAAATGAAGCCATCAAATACTTTGAGAAACTATTGAGATCTCCTAAATCCAAGAATGATACATTAGGACCAGGCTAAACAAGCACTGAAGAAGGAGAATCATCCAAAAATGTAGAAGAAAGGAACACCAAAGGTAAGAACTCCAAACCTACTTGTCATAATTGTGGTAAGAAAGGACACACTGCTAATGTGTGCAGGAGCAAGGCTACAAGTCAAAATGTCAAACCTAAGAACATGACTCCTTGTCATAAGTGCAACAAGCAAGCTCATCAGGAACATGAATGCAAAACTAGGACCATGCATAAACAAAGGTTTGAAGGATATTGCTATAGTTGTCAGAAGTATGGACATAGAGCTTTTGAATGTAGATCCAAATCCATGTGGTCATCAAACAAGCAAACAAAAGTAAGAAACAATGACAAATCTTATAATTGGGATTATAATACAAAATATAGTTGTCATTATTGTCAAGAATATGTACATGTTCCTGAGAATTGTATTAGGACACACTTTAGTAACAATTAAAAAAGATGGTTAAGTCAAAGTACATGTTTTAGCTATTTAAAGACTAGCCACATTAGTAAATATTGTCCAACTAGGTCAAAGGCACCAAGTTGTGAATTTGATAAAGGTAAAATCAAGACAAATATTGAACACATTAGCGATGAGATGAACAAGACATGGAAAAAGAAAGATGTTTGAAGCACATCAAATGAAGAAGGGATCACTTCACCTAATGGGTGACGTGATCACACCTCATCAAACTAGGAAAACAAGAGGTATGTGGGACTAATATTTAAAGGTTATATCATGCATTAGTTCCAAAAGGAGATAGTACTAAAAAGAATACATTAGCATGAATAAAGATGCAAGATGTTCAAGACAAATCTTTAAGTTTTTCATACTATTGGTGAGTATGAAAAGTTTTCTATATATGTCGAGTGGAATGTTAGTTGATGCTGCACTATCAGATTAGGTAGTTGATGTCAAGCTCATAGTAGCTGTTGAGTGATGGAAATATCAATGGATGATGAGTGAACCCAAAATTGCTTATTGTTGAGCTTACAACTGTGTAAGCACTTAGCATTAAATGAAAGGTTTTCAAAGGGTATATAATTGATTTTAGCTCATTTTTCATCATTTCAAAATCAAGAAAGAGTGAGAAGAGCTAGAGGCGATCTGGAAATTTGTCAAAAGTGATTGCAGAAGATTTGTGCAGTGATTCATTGCTAGTTTGTTAGATTTTCTAAGGTATTTATCAAGAGTCAAGCTATGCAATTAAAATTTTCATAAACCCTAGCTTGTCACAATGGCATCAAGTTCCAAAAATGTGGAAGGAAAGGAAGTTTTAAATGTTTAGCTAGTTAGTAATGAAGTTAGGCAACCTATATTTAAAGCCATTCTTGACATCACTTATAATCAAGACCCTTCTAGCGCATTGTCTATGATCCTGCCAAATGTGATAATGATGCAAGATGTGAGGAAATGATATAATTTTAAGATAATAAGAATTGGTGACATGGAAATAAGAGGTGCATACAATAGGTTGTGTGAAAATGGTGTTTTGAAAGAAGAATTCAAAATTGTTGAGAAAAAGGGTTTAATGCAAGCCCTAGATTTTCCTAATGTATTTAAAATAGAGTGGATAAAAATTGTGCTTAGCCAAATTCATGATGGTACCTTATGGCTAGAAGGAGGACCAATAAAAATAACTAAGAGAATAATTCATAGGGTTACTAGCTACCCAACCTAGATTGGCCTAAGATACTCAAAAGTGATTCCAAGGAAATGATTGAGAAGAATACTGGAGTAGTCTGGAATAAGAGAGATATGACTATAGATACAATCATAGACCCTTTTATCAATTTTTTTGTAATGGTAATCTCACACAAATTCTATCAATCCAATAGATTGAATAGTATACCTTGCATAGCTGTGGATGTTGGTTACAAGATTGTTAAGAAGGATCATACATATGATCTAGTAGAACTTCAATTGTAACAACTAATAGAGAACCTTGGAGCAATAAGGAAAACCAAGAGTGCACAATGCAATTTTGGTTCTATACTAATTTGTATATTCTTTTATGTACAAAACACATTTCCCTCATTTGGAACAGATTAGTTACAGTATGGATAGGTGAATACATTGAGTAGATAGGAGAAAACTTTGAATCCTTGATGACTAGTTACTTTGAAGATTTCAAAAAGTCAATGAAGCAGAGACTCATAATACCAGTTTCCTTAGTTGAGAAACATTATAATGATGTATGCTTTCTTGTTGATGCTAACTACACATTTGTGCAAGCTATCACACCAAAGGTAAGATGGTTGATACCCTTAGGGTATGAGGTCAATGTGGATGAAGCCTCAACAACCATAACAACTCTACTTGCAAAAGAAGTAGATAAGACTACAATTTTTTTTGGAAACTATGAGATGGTAAAATCCAAAATTACCATGGATTTGAAAACTACTTTTGCCATGAAGGAAAAGGAAAATATAGTAAATAAATTGAAAGCAAAATTTGGAGAGGGTGCCGAGGAGGAACATGAAGAAGAAGAAGAAGAAGAAGAAGAAGAAGAATTGGAAGTAGAGGAAGAACAAAATCAAGCTCAAGAACCTCTAGCATTAACATAGGGCATGGGAGAAGATAAGGAAGTGGAGGAGATTAAAGGAGTTGAGGGAGAAGAACCTGAGGAAGCACCTACTCTTGTCGAGCAAAAGAAAAGAAAGGCTAAGGCACAACTAGTGGAAAGGACCAAGAAACTTGTTAAATCAAGTTAGCCAAAGCCCACTGCACATACAACTAGAGCCAACACATGTGCTACAACATAAAAGGCTAAAGAAAAGTCAAAGAAGATAGAGAAAGGAGGTCAAAAATAGAAAAGATAGAGAAGGAAGTATGTGGCTCAACCAGATTTAGATGAAGAGAAGAAAAAGTCTGATGATAACAACCAATTCAAGGTGGTGAGTCACAATCCTCTCTCAGATCTTGAGAATCTATGTGAAAATGTCAAGAACAATGCTAATTTTTTAGGTTTTAGTCATGTTTATTTTGATAAACTAGGTAAAGAAGAGAATAGTCAAGTGGAAGAGACATTATATGCCATGATGTCAAGTTTAAGACAACACCACTAGAATTTTCCAACTTAGTACAAAAATTTTTATATGATATTATTGAGCAAAAATGACATTATTATTTAAATTTGGAAAGACAAATTAGGGAGACAACATTAGCCCAAATAATGCCTAAGTTGACAAAGGCACAAATTGCTAAGGTAGTCAAGAAATATATAGTTAGGTTCACACCAAAATACAGAGCCTTTAGCTTTCTCCAAAATAATATTGAAGATGTTAAGAAATCAACACAAATATGGAAACTAATTTATGCGTTAACCACCATCAAGAAAGGAGAAGTTGACACTTCAGAGGCTAAAGATGATGGTAAATATGATGATAAAGATGATAAAAAATATGATGATAAGGAAGATGATGACAAATATAAAATAGTTGGAGGAGACAGAGAAAAGTAAGAAGATGACAAGGCAATAATTGTGCAGCAACAAGAAGAATAGAGTGTGCATGACACAAAATTGCCAAGTGTCAATCCTCCCCATGACACAACCAAAAATACTAAAACTATAACTGTCAAGGATGTCTCTAATCCATTAGCTCAAAACATCAATCCTCTTACTATAGAAGATTTAAGATCTTGGATCAATCTACATTGCAAGCCAAATTATGTGGCAATCTAGTTTTGGTTAGTGTAGAAGAACTACAAAAGACAATAACTGATGCCACAAGGGAAAAGGTGAATCCAAAAGAACCACCTTCAATTGTACCTTCAATTACTAATGTAAACCTTTGATCCAAATGATAGTAGATACATCTACCAAGGTTGATATAATTGTCAAGGTTAATACAATTGAGAAGAAAAAATTAGAAGAGAAAGACACCACTGCAAGCCAATAGAAGGAATTTGGATAGATAGATTCATCTATACCTACAACACAAGAACAAGGTGCAAGCCAAGTCATGGTGCTAGACTAGGGCAAGCTTGAAGAGATAGAGCCAAAGGTGAAGAAACAAGTGGGCATCCAAGCACTGGTAGCTTTACCAGCATCTGGCACTCCTTCTACACAAACTCTTTAGATGTCGAGCATAGATTCTACTCCATTACAGATCTCAGTGCCAAGTCTAAGCTTGTCAAAGGATGAAAAGGTAATACATTATGGAGATATAAGCCTTGATGAAAAAATTGTTATTCCAAAGTATGATGATGTAGGAGCATCCTGGGTGTAAGGGCAATCTTGCATCAACCAAAAATATTTTATTCTCAGTCTTTTCTATTTTAATAAGGATTAGTAGACAAGGTGGTTACTATTTATGGGAACTTGTTATTTTTAGTAAGTTTTTCATACGAGTTCAGAATATTCTCATTTTCTATAGAATGATTCATTTTAGAGATATAAGCCTACCATAAAAATCTCATTGCTCCAGCTTAAGTATTAGAGAAGCTATTGCAGATTTTTTGTGGAAAAATTTGCAAAAAAATCTTTAGGCTGACCATTGGAGGCCTTAGAGTGCCCAGATGAGGTTTGAAAACTCGACGAAAGGGTACTAGTGCAGTTCCAAGCCTATAGATCAGGAGCTGGCATTTCTAAAAAGTGGTGATAATAGCCAATCAGAGCAACGGTTCATGAGTTATGGCCTTTGGAAGTTGGGCTACCAAAATTTCTAAAATAATTTTTCATGATGTATTTGGCTGACTCTATGTGTATTGTTAGGGTTTGTCGGCTCTAGGTGTTAAGTTTGAGCATCTAGAACCTTCTCAAGTGGCATAAAATTGCCTATTTAAGAAAGGCCTGAACATTGTCTAGGACAACTTGTCATGAGCCTGAATTTAAGGATATATGAACATTTGAATAACATATTATATAATGATAATAATTAAGAATAATAATATTATAATCCATTATAATAATGATATATTTGACAATATAAAACTATATATATATATATATATATATGAGATAATATCATGTCTCCACATTTATAAGATTTAGTAATTAAATAAATAATAAAATAAATTATAATGTATTTAAATATTATTACATATACTATTAATGAAAATAAATTGATTAAAAAATTAGTCAATATAATATAATAACCTATGAGATATATAATATTAATTATAAGTAATATCAAATAACAATAATAGTTTTATAATGTATGTTATAATAACATATTACTTAAATATGAGAAATGAATATTATAGATAATATATAAAGAAAATATACTATAGTGATATTACTAATATCATTATTAATTAATATATGATTATACAATCATTACACGAGTCTAAAACCATAACCCACATTATAAATTTAATCAAACACTTGAAGGGTCACACCACACTATACTCATATTTAAGAGGCATGCATAGGAAGGATTCAGGACGCATAGGAAGGGATATATACCATGGAATAACAAAATAGTAGTTAGAGAAAAGGAGACTAAAGGAATTGTGTGCAGGAAGTCACAACGAATCATGTAGAGGTACATCAAATTACATGGAAAGCAAATTGTATCGTGCATTCAAGGACATGAGTCTGTGCATTGAAAAAATTATGGCATGTATTATTTGTTCACAGAGAGAAAAAGAAAGAAAATCATAAAAAAAATGAATGACCTAAAAAAGGGTCATTACAATTGGTATCAGAGTAATGATCCTGCCAAACTATGTATAATAATGCAAATGAAGAGAAATGTTGAATAATCTGAGTGATCAACAAAAAGCACAGTATGATTAAATTGTCAACAAATTGTTGCATCACAGAATAGTTCCTTTAGACAAACACAAGTGAAGCCTTTACATTCTCAAGTGCAAGGCATCTTTATCATAGGGCTATTGCATGACTTTTGTTGCTATCTGTTTTGCCATAGCCAATGCTTCATCTAGGGTTGCGCTTTTGTTACAAGATTGCATTTGACTGTAAAACTACAGTCCAGACTTGCATGAATACAAAGCATATTTATCATTACCTTAATTAGTTATAGGTCTATAGTACTATGTCGGCCATTACATTTATCTTAATACTTCACCAAGTTTTAACCCTATTGGTGAGAGATGTTTCCAAGCATCCCAGAGATTACAACATCAACTAGCAGATTAATTTAAAGCACAAAAATTAAGACTCTCAGAAACCCTGTAAAGGTTAATTCTCATTGAAGCATATGAAAATAATGATTTCTTTAATAGGGAACTTATACAGGTTAAAGAAAATAATTTTAAAAGAGTTCAACTATGCTAGAGTTATTAAGGAGTAAGAACTAATGAAGGTAGTTTGAATATGGTTGGGAATCGGATTTAATGCCTTATTTGCATGATAAAGAAAGAGTAGCTGAAAAGATAACGATGGTCAGTACATAATATTTTCAATTTGGCCAGTGTACATTCATCTTCAAAAGCAATTTGAGTGCGTTAGAAAAAAAACCCAACACAAAAGTTACAATCATGCGGCCATTCATTTGAATCCCATGCTTTGGTTTTTCCAGTGCCATGATTTTTCTACATTCTCAGTCAATTCATGATTCATTCCCTTGGAAAAATAAAATCACCAATAAAAGAACACCAAATAGCCGTATCAGATTTAATTGTCATTTTGTTGATGAAATCTAGTACTTCGTCCATGCGTCGAGCTCTACCCAGAAGGTCCACCATGCAACAATAGTTCTTTGATAGTGGTGTGACACCATATTCTTGAGTCATGCCATGAAAATACTACATCTAAGAATAATGACAATGAGTGATATTTAATAGATCAAAGAACATACATTGCAGATTGATATATACTTATAGAAATTATATATATACGAGCATAATCGAATCAATCCAGGAGCAGATCTAGATAAATATATATACCGAAGCATATAATTAGATACCATCAAGCATTATAAAGAAGAACACCTTGGTATGAGAGTTAACAATAGCACCAGAATACATGAAGTATCACTGAAGGATAAAGGAATAAGACATTTGGCATCAAAGACATAGAACACCGAAAGTATTATTCTACCATCTCGTTGCTAAGTATATTGCAAGGTAGTGAATATATCATTTGCAAGACATTTTATATTAAGGAGAATATACACTGAAATTGAGGAAAGACATTATAGCACCAAAGGATATCGATTTCTTTATCGAGGATAAGAACACCAAACATAGAAGTGGAATATAAAGATAAGATAAAGTAATATAAGAGTAATAGAAGACTTATATAAGAAGAACATATTGATTATAAGGCTGCTTGTAAGTTGATATTAGGGACATTATCAAGACAATATATATGTGAAGAAAAGGTTCATTACAATCCATGATTCTGCCATCCTGTAAATGATAAGGAAACCAATCCATATCTAGTGCAAAAAAGATTTAGTATCTTCTCTGTAAAGGATATACATTACCTAAAGTCATCTAGGGTACAACTGCAGACTCAAACATTTATTTATTTTATTTATATCTAGTATTGGATCGCTCAAGATAGATATATTTTGTGATAAAGATTAAAAATAATGTCAAGGGAAATCGTCACATCAGAAAAATGATAAATGACCAATATGCTCTTATTGTCTCAATCTGAAATGCTTAAACAATAAACATACAGTGACTATTTTGAATAGAGCAAATAGAATAGCCGTAAATGTGGGTACACAATCGATTATCTATAGAAAAAAGCTAGTACATTGAATCAATGGAGAAGGAAATAGAGACAAACCATTGAATTTGTGCTTAACACATCTACTCAACTAGATAAGGGACATAAAGAATTACAATAAATAAGATACCATTGTCTATAGCATCTACATTACCTACCAAGGTCCCTTAATCAATTAAAAGAGTAAGATACAATATTTTAGATGATTGCATTTATAAAGAATGGGCACGCTGGATCTCCTACAGTAAAAGTTTCTATCCATCCCTCAGTCACAATAAATAGTAAAAGAGAAGAGACCTGGAGAATGATATAAGATAGATGTAAGACGAGGAGAAAGGGATAATGATGAAGAACAGTGCTTGACAGGTCTGTGTTTGGTAGAGATGAAGTAGAAACCCAACAGCAATTCTGAAGTTGATTATTATTCTTGCATATTATAATTGGAGGAAAATATGTGGAGCAAATTTATATCTTCAGTCTACAAGCCAATATTAATGTTTTCAGCAATAAAGTATGGTGGGCGTAGGTTCTGAGGTATATGAGAAATCATAACAAAATACTGCCACAAGCTATGCACATCTTACTAGCAGGGGCTTCGTTGCTAAATGCTCATGTACAAGCTTTGGTCATTGCTATCGAAATTGTACTAGATTATACTTGTTTACAATGTGTAATCCTATAATGGACTCAATTGGCAGTTAGAGAAAGAGTGCAATAATTATTACTAAGATCAACATCATCATCGATCTACAACATAGCGCAATGTGTTGAGAAAACTATACAACATCAAAGGAAAAACATATATGAAAGCAATAAATGGGAAGAAAATAAAGTGGATAGCCTTATTGGCTTGACTTGTCTAAGACTCTTATATAGATACAGTGCACCACAAAAATGTACCAATTTATATTGTTGCAGATCCTCCAGATGCTTAACAGCAAGGGGTTCCCTGGATTCTAGTCACAATCATTTCAAAGAATGTAAATGCCATGTCCCAAATTCACATCCTTCAAGTTCATGTACAACTCCAAATGTTGCAGATGATAGAGAGGTCATAACCTACATTTACATGGAAAAAATGAGAATTAAAAAAAAAAAAAAAAAAAAAAAAATGTGAGAAGAATTAAAGAGGGAGTCAAGGTAAGTGACTTCATAAGGTAAGGTAAAAGTATTTAATTATTTTATAATTAAATAATGTTATATTATATTAGTTGCATATTGAAATTAATTAATTTATTTTAAAAATGAATATATATAGAATTTCTATCCTTTTAAAAGACTATATATTTAGATTTAATATTATGATTATAAATATAAACATATATTTGATATATTGTGGATAGAAAAATATAACTCATTAGGAGGAAAGATTTGATATTACATATTGAATTTATGTATTTTAAAGATTACAGTTAGAAGTGAAACCCATTAAAATGAGATGCATAGATATGATTTTATATATTAAATAATGTGAATGCTATTTTATTTAAAATCATAAATTGAATAGCTTAATATGTAATGATATTAATAAATGGATTATGAATTGATTCACATTTAGTGATACCTTATTAATGTAAATTAAGGAGATGAGAAATGATTTAGGGATTTCAAGTAGCTTTCCTATGGAGTCTACAATCAAGGAAGGTCTATAGATGCCTTATTGTAGTGCTAGTTAAGGGAAAGACTATATAGAAACCCTAACATATTTAACTTTCCTATGGGGTCTACAATTAAGGAAGGTCTGTTAAGACAACTTATTGTAGTATCAGTTAAGGGAAAGGCCATATTTAAATTTCCTATGGAGTTTGCAATTAAGGAAGGTCCGTTAAGACACCTTATTGTAGTATCAGTTAAGGGAAAGGCCATATTTAACTTTTCTATGGGGTCTACAATTAAGGGAGGTTTGTTAAGACACCTTATTGTAGTATCAGTTAAGGGAAAGGCCATATTTAACTTTCCTATGGGGTTTGCAATTAAGGAAGGTCTGTTAAGACACCTTATTTTAGTATAGTTAAGGGAAAGGCCATATTTAACTTTCCTATGGGGTTTACAATTAAGGGAGGTCTGTTAAGACACCTTATTGTAGTATCAGTTAAGGGAAAGGCCATATTTAACTTTTCTATGGGGTTTGCAATTAAGGAAGGTTTGTTAAGACACCTTATTGTAGTATCAGTTAAGGGAAAGGCCATATTTAACTTTCCTATGGGGTCTACAATTAAGGGAGGTTTGTTAAGACACCTTATTGTAGTATCAGTTAAGGCAAAGGCCATATTTATCTTTCCTATGGAGTTTGCAATTAAGGAAGGTTTTTTAAGACACCTTATTGTAGTACTAGTTAAGGGAAAGACTATTAGGGCATCTATCCTTCCTATGGAGTCTACAATTAGGGAAGAGCTACTATGATACCCTATTGCAGTATTAGTTAAGGGGAAGATAGTAAGGGAATCCTACCACTTTCCTATGGAGTCTGCAATCAGGAGTGAACACCCTATTGCAGTACTAGTTAAGGGGAAGATAGTAAGGGCACCCTATCAACTTTCCTATGGAGTCTACAATCAAGAGAGAGTGGTTAGGACACCCTATTGTAGTGCTAGTTAAGGGAAAGATAGTAATGACTCCTTTTCAAAAGAACATTTCTAGCCAAACAAGTAATCCACTAAGTAGACCACCTTGCATGGATGTGTAACACCTACCACCAGGGCCAAGGGGGCCAAAGTTCCGCTCTTGGGCTTAGCATGGAATTGGCTTGGATTAACTTAATATCATTCAAATTTCTTTGAAGTTTATATATATGCATGTATTGATGCTTATTTTGTGGTTGCAGGGTTTATAAGCCTAACAAAGAAGTATAGTCATTGTGCATTTTAGGATCTAATCAAGGTCATGTATGATGTGTCTACATCATGTCTACTTCGTGTCTTCATGCATCAATGTGTATGCTTCATGTTTTCTTTGTATCTTCATACATTCATATGTATACTTTGCATTCAAATGAATACTACATGTGTGGCTCTTTATAGAATAGAATGAAGTAATTTTATAAGTAAAAATTTGAATGAGATCTAGTAGTCAATATTGTTATATAAGGTGAAGCAAATATGAAAATGATTATTGCTTGAGGACAAGCAAATTCAAGAGGGGTGGACTTGTCATGAGCCCAAATTTAAAGATATATGAACATTCGAATAACATATTATATAATGATAATAATTAAGAATAATAATATTATAATCCATTATAATAATGATATATTTGACAATATAAAACAATATATATATATATATATATAGATAAGATAATATCATGTCCCCACATTTATAAGATTTAGTAATTAAATAAATAATAAAATAAATTATAATGTATTTAAATATTATTACATATACTATTAATGAAAATAAATTGATTAAAAAATTAGTCAATATAATATAATAACCTATGAGATATATAATATTAATTGTAAGTAATATCAAATAACAATAATAGTTTTATAATGTATGTTATAATAACATATTACTTAAATATGAGAAATGAATATTATAGATAATATATAAAGAAAATATACTATAGTGATATTACTAATATCATTATTAATTAATATATGATTATACAATCATTACACGAGTCTAAAACCACAACCCACATTATAAATTTAATCAAACGCTTGAAGGGTCACATTGCACCATACTCATATTTAAGAGGCATGTGTAGGAAGGAGTTGGGACACATTGGAAGGGATATATACCATGGAATAACAAAACAATAGTCAGAGAAAAGGAGACGAAAGGAATTGTGTGCAGGAAGTCACAACGAATCATGTAGAGGTACATCAAATTACATGGAAAGCAAATTTTATTGTGCATTCAGGGACATGAGTCTATGCATTGAAAAAATTATGGCATGTATTATTTGTTCATAGAGAGAAAAAGAAAGAAAATCGTAAAAAAAATGAATGACCTAAAAAAGGGTCATTACACAACTCTAGGTGATAGTTCGCAACATTGTCTTGTAGATTACTGTAATGAAGGCACCCATTTGGGTTAGCATATTGTAATTGAGAATTCTGTAACTTTGCATTTGTGGTGATAATAAGAAGTCCATATTTTGTTTCACACATTTTCTGTTGTTTCTTTATTTTTGTTATGAGTTTATGATATTAAAGGGAGTCTCCTACATCAAGTGGTATTAGAGCTAGAGTTCTTGAGTGTGTGGATAGATCATCGATTGTGAGGCAATTTGCACTAGGACTGTGGTTTGGGCTGAGCATGTAGACAGGTTGTCAATTGTGAGGTAGTTTGCACTAGGGTTTTAGTGGAAGCATGAAGATGTCTCCACAAAGAGAGCATGGTAGAAGAGCTTTAGGTGTTACACCTAAGGTTTTTCGAGCCCTTTAAAGGAAAATGCAAGTGTTGGAAGAAAAAATGTGAAGAGGACTAAATCTTCCTATAAGAGATGAAAGAGAGGATGAGGACAACATAGAAGAAAATGTTGAAGTAGAGGCAATTCTAAATCCAAAGGAAGAGAGGCTTTTTAGGGCCATCTCCAAGATTGGAAAAAGACCTAAGTTTGAGGTTCCCACATTTTTAGGAAATCTTAACCCAAAAGATCTAATTGATTGGATCAATGAACTAGAGGAGTACTTTGAGTATGACGATATTGAGGATTTGGATAGAGTCAAGTTTTTGAATGCAAAACTAAAGGGACATGCAAAGATCTGGAGGCAAGAGGTTTTGTTGGAGTGAAATAGAAAGGGAAAGGACACAATCACTAGATAGTATTGGATGATAGATAAAATGAAGTGACAATTCATTCTTATGGTTATGAGCTTGATCTATTAAAGAAGATACATAGAATGAAGCAAGCGGGAAAATCTGTTCAAAAGTTTACTGAAGAGTTCTACCGAGTTCTCATTAGAACTAGCCATGTAGAAGCTAATAAGGAAAAATTTGCTTGTTATCTTAATGAGTTAAGTTAGAGCATTCAGAATGAGCTAAGTCTAGTTTGAATGAGCAGTATTGAGGAGGCATACTAGTTTTCCCTAAGAGTTGAGGAGAAATTGAGCAAGAAGTTTGACAATAAGAATAGTGGAAGAGGTCGTGGTGGAAGATCTAGTGGATGATCTTATGGAGGCTGTAATGATGATTAGAAGAAAAAGGATGAGGCTAGAAGTAGCAACTAGAACCAAAGGGGAAACAATTCCAATTGTTTCCATGATTAGAACAATAGAGATCAGACAGGAAGAGGCAGAGGACAAGGATTTGGAAGAGGAGGCTTTTGTGGAAAATGTTTTCACTACGGAGAAGAAGGGCATAGAGAATTTGAATGTACCTAGTGCCAAGGAAGGAAAAATTGAAGAATAAAAGGTTAGGTGAGAGTTGTACTTGTTGATGAAGGTGCTAGATCCTCACATTCTAAAGATGCTGAAAGAGGAGAAGTCCTAGTTAACAGAAGAGTCCTACTGAGTGGTGAGAATGAACCTAATCAAAGAAGGAGTTTTTTTTGAACAAGGTGAAGATGTGAAGATAAGTGTTGTAATGTGATCATTGATAGTGGAAGTACTAAAAATCTGGTGTCAGAAATGATTGTCACCAAGTTGAAGCTGAAGAGACAGAAACACCCATGTCCATACCGTATTGCTTGGGTGCAAGATGACCACAAGGTTATGGTCAATGAGCAATGCTCAGTGAAGTTCAATATTGGGAGCTACCAAGATGAGGTACTATGCAATATCATACCTATGGAAATATGTCATATGTTGTTGGGTAGGCCATGGCAGTTTGATAGGCATGCTGTACATGATGGGTGAGAAAATATCTACACTCTAACTAAGGATGGAGTGGAACATAAGTTGAAGCCATTGAAGGATAAAGAAGAAAAGGTATGTAGTGCTGTCAGAATATGTTTTGTTGATGGAAAAGAGTTTCATAAAGGTATGAAACATGAGTAAATGTGTTTTTCTATAATTCCTAAAGATAATAAAGAAGAAGTAGAGGAGGCACCTATAGAAGTTGCAGATATGTTGGAAGAGTTTTCTAATATTGTATCAGATAATGTACCTGATGGATTGTCCCCAATGAGGAAGATCAATCACTAGATGGATTTGGTTCCAGGAGCCAGTTTGCTAAACAAAGTAGTGCATAGAATGATACTAGTAGAAAGTGAAGAGTTAAATAGGTAAGTTCATGAGTTACTGTAGAAGGGGTTGATTTGAGAGAGTTTGAGTATAGATGCTATACCGGTAGTGTTAGTACCAAAGAAGAATGGAGAATGGAGGATGTGCATAGATTCTCATGCTATCAACAAGATCACCATCAAGTTTAGATTTCCTTTGCCAAGGATGGATGATATTATGGACTTTTTGAGTGGAGCTTAGTATTTCACAAAGATAGATATGAAGAGTGGGTACCATTAGATTCATATCAGAGAAGGTGATGAGTGGAAGACCGCTTTCAAGACAAGGGAAAGACTATATGAGTGGTTAGTCATGCCTTTTGGGCTAACCAATGCATTGAGCACTTTCATGGGGCTCATGAATGAGGTACTGAAGGAGTTTCTATGTAAGTTTGTCATTGTTTACCTAGATGATATATTGATCTTTAGTAAGACTTTGGAGGAGCATTTGATTCATATTCGCAAGATGTTTGAAAAGTTGAGGGAAGAAAAGTTGTTGATAAACCTGAAAAAGTGTAGTTTTGTAAAGGAGTTGGTGTACTTGGGATTTGTTGTCTTAGGAGAAGGTCTAAAAATGGACCCAGAGAAAGTGAAGGCTATCCTTGAATGGCCTACTCCAAGGAGTGCGACAAAGGTAAAATCTTTTCATAGATTGGTTGCATATTACAGAAAGTTCATAAGAATTTTTAGCAGTACTTGTTGACCCTTGATTGAAACAATGAGAGGACATAGGAAAGAGTTTTAGTGGACTGTAGGAGCAAATAAGAGTTTCAATATGTTGAAACAAAAAGTTACTGAGCAACCTATTTTAGCACTTCCTAATTTTAACAAGGTGTTTTGAGTAGACTGTGATTCTAGTGCTACTACAATAGGAGCTATTTTGAGCCAGGAAGGTAGACCAATTTCTTATTTTAGTGAGAAGTTGAATGATGCAAAAAAGAAAATATTCTATTTATGATTAGGAATTTTATGCTATAGTTCAAGCATTGAAGAAGTTGATACACTATCTTCTTCTCAAGGAGTTTTTTTGTATATTGATCCTCAAGCTTTGTAATATTTGAATAATCAAGGAAAATTGAACCAAAGGCATTTAAAGTGGGTTGAGCTGTTGCAGAGTTATACATTTGTTTTGAAACATAAAAGTGTGAAGTCTAACAAAGTTGCAGATGCTCTTAGTAGAAGATAACTTTTTCTGACCAGAATGCAGATAAATGTGGTTGGGTTCAAGGAACTCAGTACATTTTATCCAAATGATCATAATTTTGGTGAAGCATGGAAGGGGCTTGTACATAACTTGTTACACTTGACAAGACAAAGTGGTTGGATTTTGCGATCCAAGATAATATGTTGTTCAAAGGAAGCCAGTTGTGTATTCCAAGAATTTCAATGAGAAAGAACCTCATCAAGGAGAAGCATAGTGGAGGATTGGCTGGACATTTTGGTAGAGATAAAACTATAGCTTTGGTTACTAAAAATTATTATTGGCCATAGTTACAAAAAGATGTGATGAAGTTTGTACAAAGTTACCAAGTATGTTAGATGACAAAAGGAGTGAAGCAGAATATAGGGTTGTATCAGCCATTACATGTACCAGAAAAGCCCTATGAGAGGATGTCAACATGGATTTTGTTCTTGGATTATGGGGGACACAACACAGAGATGATTCTATTTTTGTGGTGGTTGACAAGCTTTCAAAGATGGCACATTTTATCCCTTGTAAGAAGACTAGTGATGCTATTCATGTAGTAGAGTTGTTTCTCAGAGAAGTGGTGAGATTACATGGTCTACCAAAGAGTATAGTTTTAGATCGAGATACCAATTTTTTTGGGTATTTCTAGCATACATTGTGGAAGAAGTTGAAGATAGATTTGAAATTTAGTTCATCACATCATCCATAGATTGATGGACAGATAGAAGCTATGAATAATAGCTTGAGAAACTTGCTGAGATGCTTGGCTAGAGATAAACCAAAAGGATGAGATATGATTTTGCAATAGGTAGAATTCACATATAATAATTCTGTCAATAGGAGTACTACTAAATCACCATTTCAAATTGTATATGGGAGTAGTACCAGAAATGTTTCTAAATTAAGGAAGTTGGATAAGGGAGAGATAAGTAGTGCTAAAGAAAAAGATTTTGCTAAACATTTGAAGAACATCCATGAGGAGGTGAGGAAGCACATCATAAAGATGAATACATAGTATAACACTAAGGAATATGTGAAAAGGATATATAAGGAATTTCAGATTGGAGATGAAGTCATGATTCATTTGAGAAAGGAGCATTTTCTAGTAGGTACATATAATAAGTTGAAGATGAAGAAGTTTAGACCATGCAAGATAGTGAAAAGGCATGATTCTAGAAATGTGTATGAAGTGGAGTTTCCTACTGAATTGAATATTTCACCAGTATTTAAAATTTTAGATTTGATAGAGTATTATGGAGGTGATGGAGATGAAGTTGTAGAAGTGCAGTGGAGCATTCTAGCAGCTAGTTCAGCCACCAAGGAGATTGAGGAGATACTAGATAGTCATATTGGAAAAAGTACCAGAAATAAAACTTATGAGGAATATTTGATCAAATGGAAAGGGAGACCAATTGAGGATTCATCATGGCTAGCAAAGGAGGAGGTCAACTATCTTTGTTTTCCTCTAAACACCTGAGACATGATTGGGTCACTTCTCAAATTACCTCGAGTGTCTGATGCAGGAGCATCCTGGGTGTAAGGGCAATCTTGCATCACCCAAAAAATAATTTATTTTCAGTCTTTTCTATTTTAATAAGGACTAGTAGATAGGGTGGTTACTATTTATGGGAACTTTCTATTTTTAGTAAGTTTGTCATATGAGCTCATAATGTTCTCATTTTCTACATGATGGTTCATTTTAGAGATATAAGCCTACCATAAAAATCTCATTGCTCTAGCTTAAGTATCAGAGAAGTTATTGCATATTTTTGGTGGAAAATTTTGCAGAAAAATCTTCAGGCTCGCTATTGGAGACCTTAGAGTGCCCAGATGAGGTTTGAAAACTTGATAGAAGGGTGTTAGCACAGTTTCGAGCTTGTAGATCAGAAGTTGGTGTTTCCAAAAAGTGGTTATAATAGCCAATCAGAGCAATAGTTTGTGAGTTATGGCCTTCAAAAGTTAAGCTAACAAAATTTCTAAAATAATTTGTCAAAGATGTATTTGGCTGACTCTATGTGTATTGTTAGGGTCTGTTAGCCCTAGGCATTAAGTTTGAGCATCTAGAACCTTCTTGGGTGGTATAAAACTACCTATTTAAGAAAGGCCCGAACATTGTCTAGGATAGCTGTGAGTGATAGTTCACAACACTGTCTTGTAGATTACTATAATGAAGGTGCCCATTTGGGTTAGCATATTGTAGTTGAGAATTCTATTACTCCACATTTGCAGCAATAATGAGAAGTCCATTTTTTTTCTCGCATTTGCAATTATTTCTTTGTTTTTTTGTGAGTTTATGGTATTAAGCGGAGTCCCCTGCATCATATGATTATGATACTATGAAATTGGAACAAATAGGCATTTTACAACAAGCCTTAGAAAGAAAAAAGCATCAAGAAATGCTTAGGAGAGAACATAGGCAGAAGCAAGCACTTCAAGATATTAAGGACATCTTTCTAGATGCATGTAGTCTACCAAATCCTAAAGAGAGCAAGCCACTAATAGAACAACTGACATATATAGTGGAGAAGGTCAGTAATAAAGAGCTTGATACAAATGTAAAACTATTAGAATGGTTAGAAAAGAAGTTCCAAAACATAGTAAATGAGAAAATATTTGGTGATATAGCACTTACTCAAGTTGCATTGGCAACCAAGGTTGAGGATGTGAAGAAGGTACTTGAGAATATATTCTCATTGTACACAAAACTATGCAATACTACACTCTTCACCCAAGAGACCAGAAGTCACATTCATCTGTCAATTGTTCTAGAACATTTTGTAGTCTTAGGAGAAGGTCAGTAATAAGAGCTTGATACAAATGTAAAACTATTAGAATGGTTAGAAAAGAAGTTCCAAAACATAGTAAATGAGAAAACATTTGGTGATATAGCACTTACTCAAGTTGCATTGGCAACCAAGGTTGAGGATGTGAAGAAGGTACTTGAGAATATATTCTCATTGTACACAAAACTATGCAATACTACACTCTTCACCCAAGAGACTAGAAGTCACATTCTGAGTCTAGAAAGCCAAATATCTGCATGAAGTGCAAGATTACCTACAAATCTAGCTCAGAGTGAGAAGCATTTTAAGACATTACTTCAAACACAAAGTCAGTTAGCTATCTTAATAATAGATGAGGCTAACATTAGATCCAAGTTGACAAGCATACAATCTACCCTCACCCCACATATGGAGGTATTGCACAAGGAGCTAGGCTATGCTAAAACTCTACTAAAGAAAGACCCTAATCTTTCTACTTTAGATGGTCTAGTACACCTTGCTGCCGAGCTTACAATCCAAATTAAGTCATTGGATGTTGCATGTGATAACTAGGATGCATCCCTTAAGATAATAATGGATTTCCATAAATATTTTTTGGACAAACACACACTAAGTGTATAGCCCATTTGACATAAGTGTCAAAAAGGGGGAGAATAAATGAAAGGGGGAGAAACACAAGAAAGGGGGAGATATATCATTAGGGAGATATATATTTTTGGTGGAGAAAGAGCAAAAATGGAGAGCATATTAGATGAAGGAGTATCAGTAACACAACATATTGAAGTCAAAGTTTATCAGCAAAGATAGATTTTACTTAAAAGGAGCACAAAATTTTGGATACAATACAAACATATTAACTCAGGGGGATTTATCAAAATTTGAGGTATACAAGTTAGTACAACATTTTGAAATTTTGAAGTTTTTTATATAATCTAAGTCATGGATATTTTATGCTTGAGAGATTAAGAATGATAATGTATATTCAAGTGTTTTTGACACTCATGTCAAAGGGGGAGATTGTTGATCTCAGATTGGTTTTGACAAGTGAGTGTCAACACACTTGAGCTATTTACTCAGTTGTTCATCCTGAACTAGTAATACATGTAGAGCACAACATTGATAAGTAGGAGATGATTTCCACAGCTAGTCAAATTGTGATGTGAATATCAGGATTTAACTGTGTGATTTTTGAGTCAAACTCGATGACCCATGTTTCATGAGTAGTGATTCAACATGAATTCATCTCTCATGAGAATAAATGGAACACTTAGCACTCATTGGATCTAGAGCACAACATGTAAATATTAGACCATGTTGAGTTGCAATGAGTGCTGAGTCACTTAAGTGTCAAGTAGATAGACCATGCTGAGTGATTTAGGAGCCAAGTAAATAGTAGATGTTGAGAAATGCAGGTTCTCAGTCATAGTGTAAAGATTAGTGCATGTCGAGCATCAGAGACTTCGTATGCCAAGTGACAAAGTTTTGACATATTTTTTTGTAATGGCACAAACAACTATGTAAACCATTTTTGAGCTGATTTGAGATAATATTTCAATATTTTAGAGATAAGGATGAATCTCTATTTGGATTTTCTATACAATTACATGTAGCCAATCAAAAAATGGGAAGGATTAAGTGGCAAAATGGATAAATCTCAGTCATACATTCATACCTAAACCTAAGCCACCTAAGTATTCTTAAGGAGGATGAATCCCTAAACTCTTTAGAGAATGAAATGTTTAAGAAATTGAAGGAGCGAACAAGATAGTTTGCATGCAGAGCATTCAAGGTGACTTAGAAGTTATCAAGAAAGAG